>JAQZBX010075612.1:0-14572 GCA_029593785.1 Cabassous unicinctus
CTCTTCCTCCAGCTATTCCATGGATGCTGCACGGTATTCTACTAGACTACAGAGTTTCAAAATAATTGATTCAGACAGTTTCTGCCAGTTAAATAGTTGTTTTGGTGGAGGGACTGATTCCTGGAGTTACCTACTCTACTATCGTCCCACAATCCTTCTTTGTGTATTTTATTTAGTTGCCCATTTCAAGAAAATATATATATTAAAGGTACAATTTTGAAACAAGTGAATTAGGAAATTAGGACCAATAAAGTCAATTTCTCATCTGTAGTTAAGCATGTTACTTTTGGCATGGTTTTCCTCTCACATCATTATATACTCAGCCACTACCAGCAGTATCCACTCTATCCATACAAATAGTCAAATAATTATGGAAATATGATATAGGAAATCCAAGTGCTGAATCAAACCTACCAAATTGAACTATAGAGGTTCCAACATTTTTTCACACATTTTATTCCCTGTTGGGTGGAAGGGATTGAATAGGAACCTTCATTGTTCATATACATGAATATCACAACCAAATTATTGACTTATCTTGTCAATTTTAATTTCTGTGAGTCATGTTGGGTTAAAATTGCTGTTTGGTTTAAAGAGTTTGAAATGTGCTTGTTTAAAATTCCTGCAGAGCCAAAAGTATTCTTGAATTGCAGAAGCTCTTCTTGTTGTTTTCCAAAGGGACAGGCTTAAAGGAAGAGTATAGGAAGGGAGGTACATATTAACTGAAAAGATTATGCCAGAAGTAAATGTTTTTCAGAGATCCCAAAACCCATTTAGAATTCCCAGAACTGAAATATGGTTAAATATGTGATAATAGTGCATTTTATTTCTTTAAAAGTATTTAAATTGCTTCTCTTTTATCTATCTGTACCTCATTGCCCTCATAGGTAAGTTTCATTCCATTTCATAGCTTAAGAGATGCAAAGATATCTATCTTATGTCCTGCTCAAAATAATATAGCTAGTAAAAAGCAAATCAGATCTTCTAGATTTGTATGGTAAACTCAATTTCAATTCTAGCAGTCTTTCCAAAATAAAAATTTCCCTTCTGGTACCAGTAACACTACCAATTTGGTATCTGAGGTAATTTAAAAAGCTGAAATTTATCACTGAAGTGTCATTCTGGTAAATATATTCATCAAAAACTCTAAAACAGATTGATTAATGTTTGACAGATAAACTGAGTGCACATTGACAGTGTACTCGAAGTCCTAGGATGAATTGAAATAATAATCCATTAGTATATTCAGAAGAATATACTTATAAAATATTCCTGAAATTTTATTAAAAACCTATTGCAAAATGTCGCAAGCTGACTGTGGGTGGAATTATTTACCAGAATTAGTTGTTTTGCTTTAGTAAGTTTAGCTGGTCAGACACAGTTCAGTGGAGGGAAAGGATGTGGGGAGGATGTATGTGGGCCAGTTCATTTACTTTAACCTTGCATGGTCAAATCAACAATGGCCACAGGAAGGATTATATCCCCCTAAAATAAAGTGAACATTTCAGGGGAAATAAAAGCTAATGCATCACCACATTCAGGAAATCAACAAAGTTATGACCCTTTTATGGTTGGAGCATCTCAGTAGCATCATCTTCTCAAAGACCAGTATATTTATCTCATTAAATGAAAGGTCATCATCAACTTCCTACTAGTCACTAGCATGTAGTATAATTTATCTGAAACAAATATTTAAACGAGCAAAGATGAGAATCAAGTGACCATAGATGAGTTAGTGAGAGAGTGGAACTTTAAACTTTTCCCGAAATAATGTAGTTTTGAAATTTTCCATTCTGCAACTGACTCAACACTAGAAAATGTCTATTAAAAACAAAAGTGTTGTTTAGGTGAACCATGCAGGGTAGGGACCTTGACCGTGCTATTTACTAATTTATTTAACCTCTCTGGAGCCTCAGCGTCTTCTGAACATGAGTTGATAATAGTACTTGCCTTATAAAAGTGTTGTTAAAACCAAGAGTGATGAAACATTCAAAGCCCTTATCATAATGCTGATATATAGTAGGCGCTCAATAAGATGATAGCTATTATTACTGCTGTTGTTGTTATTCATTTTACTTTTACAATTCCAGCGAGGAAAGTTTGAGCTAGAGGCAACAATTTAATGTTAATGTTGTGGGAGTATTTTGAAGGGAAAATATGTGAAGGGAAGTAAGGAGAATATAACAACATTGCCACACCTTGTAATTAAAGGTTTCATGATGTGGCTTTGTTTGGTTGAAATTAATCCCCAAATTTATATGTCCACATTAATCTTAATTGCTAAAAGTATTTCAAAAGCCAAATGTCATTGATAGGTGACCCCATACATTGTTTGGGTTACAACTGAGTCTGACCAAGTTAGAATCCCACAAAATATTTTAATTCTTGCAGATCAAAATTTCAGTCAAAAGAAGCTGAAGGATATAGGAAAGAGGTATTCCAAATGTAAGTTGGTTAGTTCCAGCCAATGAGATCTAGAATAGTATTCTTGCTTTGGGTACATGGCTCTAAAATTTTGAGCATGCAGATATAAAGTCCCTAATACTAAAAATAAATTGTTACAGTGGTCTGGTTTACTAGAATACCTAGTTGTAACTTGTGGAATCTTTCCAAAATTAGGAAATAAAAAATTTATAAAACAGGAAATCAGAGGGCCCTTAGGACAAATGACAAGAAATGGTCAAAGACAGTATTTTATTTTAGTAAAAAGAGATTATTGTGATAATTTTTCTGTATAAGTAGATGTTTTCTTAACAAAGTACCAAGTCACTACTTTGAAAATGGTGAGTCCCCAAGATCATGGATTCAGAAGATATGCTAATCTTTAGGTAGAATTTATGAGACAGGTGTGTAATCTAACATATGTCTCACCTTTAACATACATTACTCAACCAACTATGATGAATAAGTAGCAAATACAAAGGATGAGTCATCCAATAAAGGGCAAAATGTCTCAGCTGAGAATCTTTTTTTGAAATGAATGAGGATTAGGTTTCAAGCATATAAGGGAACAAGATGTGTGCCTTTTTAGATCCTCAATAAAAAACCCATGGGTGATTTGGAAAATTTATAGACCCCTTGCCTTCTTATAAGTACAAGAGTTATGCAAAGATTCACAGAAGCATGGATTCATCTGCTCTTGGAGAGAATTTCTGGTATTCAAAAAAATGTGCCTCACAACACAAATTTCAAGCCACTAAGGCACAGGAATCACGTGGTTTAGAAGGTAACCCAGTTCCTTTGAGCAGGGGGGATGAAATTAAGGTAAAGATTCCTATAGAATTTCTAAAATCTACACGCTAAGGCCTATACCCAATTACAGATATATTGAGCCCAAAGCTATATTTGCATCCCCAAGATGGCCATTAAATATAGACACTGCAGCATAGTTAAAATTTTATATGTTCCAAAGTGCCCCAAACTGCCCACTAAAAGGTTGAAAGAAGAACTGATTCACCAAAAGCTACCGAGTCTCAAGCAAACACCCAGAAATGAGTGCACACTATTAATACCCAGCCCCGTATCTCCTCAGCTCACCTTAATTCATCTGGAGTTGTCGTGGATGTTCCCATACCTCCTGGTAGCTTCCCTTCTCAAGTGCTTGCTCAGCCCTGAAGGCAGTCTGGAAGTATCAGAGATTTAATGTTCCTAAGACAACCGTCAAACAATGAGGGACCAGAGTCAATGAATTAAATACCTCAGCTTCCCAGTGCCCTGGTGGGACAATTCTGACATGCATTTTATGTGGTGCTTTAAGGGGTTCTGGGGAGAATGAGCCCCCACATGCTCACAGTAGAAATCTTTTTTCTCTTTTTCCTCTTTCACCTTGTCCATTTTCTCACTTGTGCTTTCGGGAATCACCTTCCAAATAACCTTCCTGCTCAGAAGTTCGTCTTTGGGAGATACCCAAACTAACATAGTACAAATAGAGCCTAAAGGCAAGCTCTATGGAATAAAAAATATTGATTTTACAGTAAAGGAAACAAGCACATCATCTTTCTTCTCTTCTGTTTTTTTTTTTTCCTATGTTCCATGCAGGCTAATGAAAAACACACACATCTCCAGCGTATCATCCTGGCAAAGAAACTCCAGGGCCGGAACTCACTTTTGCAGGTGTCTATGGATCTTGATCCTTGATTATTTTAATCATTCTGTTCACTACATTTTAGACTTTGAAGATGTGGATGCACGAAAACTGTCTCTATGAAATTCTGAGACAACTGCTTCTACCCAGCTTGAAAAGTATCAAACAGTAGCCATGAGGACTCAGCATTCTCTCAGGTGCTGTGAGAAATTTTGGGAACAAGTTCTTACCATATGTAACATTTAGAGAAACAACCGCAGCATATTGGAATGCAAACTACGGCCTATTTTTATTTGAAAGTTGGTTTTTTAGAAGGTTAATTTGTGATCTGAGGGATAGTGTCAGGATAAGCCTGCCAAGTTATGGATCTTTCTAGCTCGTGACTGTACCCCTAGGTATCAGTTAAGATGGATATATTGCTCTAGTGTAGCCAGACTTTGTGAACCATGGCTGAGTAAAAGTTTAAACAGATGGTGTAATTCCACTCTCCATGAATATACAATAGTACCCAAGCATGAGGTATGTCTAATTTTCAGCACTATTCTGTTGCAATCTGACCCATCGTTAGACAGATGCTCTGGATCACTTGGATAATGCTTCATCACTGTACCTGTCACTATGCTAGGAGTAGTTTATTCCATAAACTCTGGCATTGTCCAATCTATAACTGCTGACTTAGGGATTCTGAGGTGAAAATTATATTTTTAGTATGCCTAGAAATAGCCCAACTGATGTCATTAGGAACACAGATTCTCAAATAATGTAAACACATGTTATTTAAGAAAAGGTATAGCTACACTAATTCTGAGCACTACTGGATCCTGTAGCACAGGGTCTCCAGGCATGACTCTGATAGATGTTGTACAGGCTGCAGAACAGAATGTGTGGCCATACACACTTTTCTTGCTCAGTATCTGACTAACCGTCCCACACCAAAATAGCCCTTTTATGAGCCTTGAAGGGGTTTGGGGAAGGGCATAGGAATATTTGGGAAACATTTAAATTATGTGGTATAGTAATTCTACCCAAAGGAATGTAATCTGGAATTGGGGGAAGAGTTTCTTTGGGTAGTGCATTAAAATTGTAGGTTAGAGGCTGGGATATACAAAACAGGATCTGTTCTGAGGTGATTGTATGAACATAGGCATACAAGAGATCTGCTGGCTGATTTTGCTGTAACATTTCATGTAACTATTTTCCAATAAATCTCCAGCTGGATCTTCAGTCAAGCGGCTGAAACCTGGTGTTCCAAATGCACCAAGTGTGGGCTTAGTATGAACATGCCTAACATTTTCCATCGCATAAGGCTGCATACTCTGTTTGGGATATTAGCACCCCTGGTTGGAGATAATAGACTCATTCCTCACTCAAACTGAGCCAAGGAAGAAGGATAGTGATTCCAGAAGGAAATGAAGGGCATTGACTTCACTAAGTGCAACAATACCCTGCTTAAGTGGATTATCCCTAGAGTTTGAAGCTATTCATCAGGATGGGGACTCTGAGTAGCCTGACCCCATTTGCTGAAAAGGCTATGCAAGGACTGTATTATTGTGCAGGGCCTGAGGTCCTGGCATGAAAGGACACCTGACGACATTCATGTTGTAGAGAAGAACCCCGTGTGTCAGCAAGGGTAAAGAAAAGAAATTTCAAACTTTTGTTTACTTTTATAGTTAACTCAAAAAGATAGCATAATTTGAGTACTGTTTTAATTCTTTTGGGCTTTAAATTCTTTGGAACTTGAATGTTTGAACTTTAATTTCTTCCTGGAGATTTGATGAAGGGAGGAGGTTGCATTCTAATTTGGGACATTTTTATGTAGTTGATATTTTATTAATAGAATATCTTAGTCCTCTTTAATTTGTGGAATGATTGATTAGCCATATTGGACAACATGGCTGTACAGATTTTGGGTTAAAAATTAAAGTAGAGGGTGAAGACGCAGCCTTGGGTAGAGTATAACTTTGACATTAATTCAATTAATAGCCTGCTCTGACCTATTTCAACACTGACTACTAGAGGTTTCAGGAAGGTGCACAAATAAATAGTGATTCATATTGAGGGAGGGACCTCAAAAAGATTGGCAGAGGATTGCTCTAGTAGACTTAATCTCCTCCCCCAAGGAGAATGAATAGTCATGACTTGGGTATGTTATGGTTGAATATTTATTCCCCACTTCTCTAGTTTCCATTAGGAAGAACGTACCTAAATGTACCCTACCTACTCCTTACCCTCCTCAAGAAGGTGAACTGAGTTACCTGGTAGGTGAAAGACAGCTCTAACACTAGGCCAAATATCATTCAGCCTTGTCAGTGTATTGGCTTTTTCTGTGGTAAACAAACAATGCCAATGCATCCATGGTTAATAATCACATTTATTTCTTGCTCATGTTGCTTAAGAGATGTAGGCCAGCTGCAACTCTACTCAGCTCTGCTGGGTTTGCCTATGCTTGGCCTAGCTTGGCTTGACTCCACGTGTCTTCTTATTCCAGGGTCCCAGATAGTTGGAATGTCTCTTATCTGAGACGTGCTGTTCTAATAGGTGA
Source organism: Cabassous unicinctus (assembly GCA_029593785.1). Taxonomy (NCBI): domain Eukaryota; kingdom Metazoa; phylum Chordata; class Mammalia; order Cingulata; family Chlamyphoridae; genus Cabassous; species Cabassous unicinctus. The sequence continues at coordinate 6,627 of JAQZBX010075612.1, forward strand.
AGAGAAAGCAAGGAAGCCCAAGACAAATCACACAATTAAAGTTTCTATTCAAAACTGGTAATTGTCAATCTTCTCACATCCCTTTAGCCAAAGCATGACCCAAGCCCCAGCCCAAATAAGGTAGGAATATATAGTCTTCTCACAGGGTGCATTGACATTTCACATGACAATGAGCAGGAACATAATTGTATTACAGGAAGGGAGAAAATATCTTGGAAATTATAATTATTTTGTTTCCATAACCAATAATAAAGGCAGTATTTTTCTCCCCATCTTCCTGAATCCTGAAACTATCAACTACATATAGTAGAGAATACAATTGTCATTTATTGACTCTTCTAAAATTCAAACCAATTCTCATCAACATTTCTAAGATTCTTTCATTTTTGTGACTGTGATAGATATGAAATGGTAGAAAGTTATTCTTATCTTAATTAAAATTTCCCTGATTAATAGTGAAGCTGAATGTATTTTCATGTTTATTAGCTACCTGGTCCCTTCTTTTATTGAGTCACCTGTTCATACTTTTTTTCCATTAATTATTTTTCTTATTGATATTTATGTGTTCTTTAGCTATTCTGGATATTAACTTTTAAATATGTTGCAAATAACTTCTTTCAGACTAAGCTCTTTGTCCTTTTTAAATAATAATGCCTTTTGAAACAACAGTTTTATTTTAATGTAGTAAAATCAATCAATACTTTAATTATATATGTAAGTATGTGTACATGCATGTATTTGGGTTTTTTTTTTTATCTTATTTAGGAAATATGTCCTTTTCCAGAGATTATAAACATATTTTACTGTATTTTAATTTTTTTGTTCTGTTTTTCACATATAGGTTTTAATCTACCTGGAATAAATTTTTTATGATTTTTATTATATGTCTCTAATTTTACTTCTTCCTCCATGGAAAACCAATTTCCAAGTGTAATTTATTGAATAGTTTATTAGCCCCCTCTGATCTTCAATCCTACCTCTGAAGTATCCAAACATCTATGATTATTTAGTCGAGTTATTTATTCTGTTCCAGCCTGTTATTCTTTCCCTTCTCAAGTATCACAAAGTTTTAAATACTATAGGTTTATAATAATTCTTGATAACTGCTAGGATATACATCAAAACTTGTCTTTCTGCTTTAAAAATTTCTTGCGAGTTCTTATCTCTTTGTCTTACCAAATACATTTCAGAATCAGAATGCCAATTTTCATGAAAATCTTATTGTTATATACATTGAAATTGCATTGACTATACAGTTAATCTGGAGAAAATTGGCATCTTTATGATATTGTTTTCCTATCCATGAACATGGTTTATCTCTCTATATTAGTTTTCTGGTAGTTTCTGCAAGAAATTATCACAAACTGAGTAGCTTAAAACAGCAGGAATTTATTCTCTCACAATTCTGGAGGCCAGAAGACCAAAATCAAGATGTCAGCAGGGCCACACTTCTTCCTGAGGCCTTTTGGGAGAATCCATTTCTTGTGTCTTCCTGCTTCTGGTGGCTACAGGCATTCTTTGATTTGTGGCCATATGACTCCAAACTCTGTTTCTGTGGTCACATTGCCCCCTCCTCTCCTTCTCTGTGTCCTCTCCTCTGTATGTCTCTTAAAGGACATTTGTTACTGGATATAGGGAACACCCAGATAATCCAGGATAAACTCCTCCTCTCATGATCCTTAACTTAATCACATCTTATGCCATAAATGTAATATATCCAGTCTTTTGCCAAGAAGGTAGTATTTACAGCTTCTGGAGATTAAGACACAATAATACCTTTTAGGAGACCACCATTCAAACCACTACAGATTAATTTTGGGAAAATTGATATCTTTATGATAGTAAATTTTCCTAATGATGAATATGGTTTATCTCTCCATTTTATCTCTTTACTTGAGTTTTCTTTGGTTATTTTCAATAATATTTTACAATTTGTTCCATAAATTTTTTATACACTATATATCTGTGTTTGTTCTTGAGTACCTTATATTTTTGGTAATATTAAAAATATTATCTTTTTTACAAACTACATTTTCTAACTGCTACTAAAGTTTAAGAATGTAATTAACTTTGGCATACTGATTTTATATCCAAAAACTATCATTGGTTCTTCTGATTTAAGTATAAATTGTTTAGCTTTTCTATAATAAAAACAGTCTTATTTCTTCTCTGCTAAACCTTACAGATGTTATTTTTAATTCTTCATTTATTGTCCTAGATATAATTTCAACAATACTTAATCAGTTTGAAGATTTTTGATAGATGCATTTTATCAAATTAAGGAACTTGTATTCCTAGAGAACTTTTATTCTCTAGTTGGCTAATTTTCTATCATTAAATCTGTTGAATGTTACCCAACTGCTTTTCAGCATCTATTAAGATAATAAGTTTTTCACCTTTAAAATGCCAAGTAGTGTATGGATTTGTGGTAGGCAGAATAATAGTCCTCCAAAAAAATATCCACATCCTAATCCCTGAAACTTGTGAATGTTACCTTATATGACAAAAAGAACTTTGCAAAACTCATTAAGTTAAAGATCTTAAAATGCAGAGATTATACCAGATTATATTGGTGGGTCCTAAATGTAATTCCATGCATCTTTATAAGTAAGAGGCAGAAGGAAATTGGACACAGAAGAAGAAAGGAAAGCAAGGTGGCTATGGAGTAGAGATTGAAATAATGTGGCCACAAGCCAGGAAATGCTGGAAGAAGCAAGGAACAGAATCTCTCCTAGAGCCTCCAGAGAAAGTAAAGCCCTACTAACACCTTGATTTCAGCCCAGTGATACTCATTTCAGACTTCTGGCCTCCAGAATTATGAAAGGATAAATTTCTGTTGTTTTAAGCCACTAAGTTTATCATAATTTCTTAAATCCACCATAGGAAACAAATACAGCATCCATATATCTTCTAATGTAAACTATACTTGCATTTATAATATAAATTCAGTTTTGTTGTAATCCATATTATGTTTTTTATCCTGATAATATTCAGTTTGGGATTTTTGTTACTATTGTCATGGGTGAGACTAACCTCTAAATTTATTTCCTCAGCATCTCAATTTCTGGTTTTTGTATCAAGATTATTATATTTTAATAATAAAATTGTTTGGGAAACATTTCCTATGTACTAATCCAAATTACTCTGGGCAACTTTTTAACTTGTAAAGTTAGCTTCTTAACTCTCAACCCACTATATTTCAGGTATCAACGTGATTTGGTTATATGTATATTCTAATTATTTTAGGATTTCTTCTTTGATTTATGAGTTATTTAGAGGTATGTCTTTCAATTTCCAAATACATATGACTTTATCAATTAGTTTTTGTAATTTATGTTTCTCTTAACTATATTTTGGTCTTAGAATATATTTTGTATGATGATGATTCTTTGATATTTCATATCCTCAGATAATAATCACTTTACAAGCTTACTACCTGGTCAACATTTAAAGATTAGCAATGTGCGCTCTATATTTCCATTAGATCGAGCTTGCTAATTGTGCTGCTTAGATATTCTATATACCTAGAGATTTAGGGGGGGGTGTCTCAAAACTTATCAGTTATTCAGAAAAGTATGGTAAAAATTGCTCAGTATGTTTGCAGATTTGTTCATTTTTATTTCCAATTTTTAAAAATGCTTGCTTTATGTATTGAGACTGTGTTATTAGGATGGCTCATGTTTAGAATTTTTACACCTTCCTGGTTAACTTTTCCAACTGTGATAATATAATAATTATTTTTCTCTAATAATTTGTCTTATCTAGTCTGATCTTAACACGTATAATAGATACGCAACAGGTGTTAAAAAATAAAGTTTTTATTTAAAGTTTTCTTTTAAGAATAAGGTGTAAAACCACCTTGCAGGATTTGCAAAGGAGGTAAGTGTAACTGGTTTAAAGTCCTCTCTCACATTGAGATTATAAATTTGAGAGCGGGATAATAAGAGTGAATTTTTGAAGAGAGTTCTGTTGATGTGCTTTGAGTCCACTCTTTCCTTGTGGGTAGAGGGAAGGATCTTTCCTTTCAGCTAAATCCTAAGGGAATTTAACACGACAAGAAAACTTGATATATATTTCCAAGAACTTGTATGACACAATGGATTGATGTCATACTTTCAAAGCCCAAAGCAAAGGGAAGGAGAGAGGGTTATTCTGGTTACAGAGAGGATATTGCAGCAAAGAATGCATGGTTATATTCTGTGAGCATGATGTGGGCTATGTGCAGGAATGAGATGGGCTTTCTTAGATCCCATCCAAGAGGCCCACTTAGAAAAGCAAAGGAAGTCTTAAGAAAAAAGAATGAGAAGGCGTAATTTACAGATGCTTATTAAGGAAGACATCATAGGCAACCAGCCTATGCATTTATATATATTTAGAGATCTGCAGTTGATATATACCCAGTGATGTGAAACTACCCACAAATGCCCTTCATATGAAAAACATGTCAGCTTTAAACACATTTCAAGCCCAAAAAGTATTAATGACAAGCTACCATGATAATACCAACCAAGAGGTCGGAACACTTGGAGGCACTGGTGCATTACCAAGTGGGGGAAGAGGGATGAATCCAACTACACCTCTTTTTATACCGTAGGTGGTTATAAATCTAAGTTGAGGGGGTACAAACGTCTTAATTTTAGATGTAGTTTGATTGTACATGAGATTGCATATGTAAATTATTGAACTAAGACTATTTTTCTTCCTGGAAATGTAAAATGAGAAATGTTACTATGTGAGAACAAGAAGAAAAGTCTTTGACTCTGTCCTAGCTTCTTCCAAAGGGCAGTGTAAAAGCTATTATACATACTTTCATGCTATCTAGTTCCCAAAGTCTTGGATTTTTAAATAAACATGACTGTTAAGACTTCCATATTTATCAGATTGGAAATACCGATTTCTAGGCTCAAATTGGTTATTTTGCCTTCTAATTATAAATGTCATGTATTATTTTGCTTAATCCTAACAACCACCTTACAAATTATATTTTAAAAAGTTAGAAACTGATGCTCAGAGTGATTAAGAAACTAGCTCACACTCTTTAAACTCATAATAATAAGTGAATGAGCCAGAATTTAAATTCTGGGCAGCCAGCCAGACAGTATAGCAAATACGCCATCCCTATGTCAACTTTACTTTTTTTTTTTTTACAGGATATTAACTCATTTTTGGTTTAGGTGTCCTGCTAGATGCTTCTCCAAACCTTAAACTTTCCCCATTATATTGCAATTGCTTTTTTAATTATCTGCCTCTAAATAGGCTCTAAGGTCTGAGAAAGCTAAAACTGCATTGACCTCATTCATTTCTATTTCCCTCACACAAGTAAAGAGTATACAATATTTTTTAAGTGAATTAATAAACCAAGAAACCTACTTAAGTTATGTGTTTTGTAGACACATCATAATTACCACACACTTAAATCTTCCCTTTAGTTGATTCTAAGACAGCTCCTAGACAAAGTCATTTCTACATACTAGAAGTTGTGAGTTTAAGGTAAAATCTCTGCTGTTAAGAAATAGTTTATGGGACTTGGGAATTGTCCTGAATGACATTGCAATGACAGATACAGCCATTATATATCTTGTCAAAACTTACAAAATTGTTCGGGAAAGATTGTAAACAACAATGTAAACTATAATCCATGCTCAGTGACAGTGCTCCAAAATGTGTTCATTAATTGTAATAAATGTACCACACTAATGAAAAATGTTGTTAATGTGGGAAAATATGGAAGGGGTAGGGAGCAGGGCATATGGGAATCCCCTATATATTTATGTAACTTTTATGTAATCTAAGTATCTTTTTAAAAATAAAAAGTATATATATATATATAAAAGAAATAGCTTATGGATCAGGATATGATGTTCAGCCCAGTTAAAGAAGTATTTATTGATTACAAACTGTTAGGCACTGTGCTAATTTCCATCAGTAAAAAATAAAGATATTTTCTATGTTATCTAGAAGTTTACAATCTAAAGGCAAAGGCAGATGCATGCACAGATAATTTCAAGCTGCTATGGCAATTATAATGAAAGAAGTATGCTTTGATTACACTTAGTAGGATTGCTAAACCCAAAGAAACTACCTGGGATAGATGACAACTGAGGTAAGTCTTGAAGCATGAAAAGGAATTAGCTAAGTTACTAAAAATAGAGGATGAGGTACTCTCCATTTATAGGGAACTGCATGTATAGATGTATGGATCTCTGAGAGCTTGGCATTTTTAATGAAATACAGGCCATTTAGTTGTATTAATACATACTGCAGGAATGGGTCATGACAGGAACTGGGACTAGAAAGGTAGAAGTACCTAAATGAAAAAAGTAATGCATCATTTCCCATTGTTCATTGTGACGACTCTTCTGCATGCCGTGATGAACAATGGAATGGTGAACACAGTGCTGTTCTTTCAGCAGCAGATGGGGAGAGGAGACAGGTCTTGGTCAGTACTCCTAGAGGAGTCTTCCCACTCACTACTGGAAAGTTTTGATGCATTGCAATGAATTCTTTCATATGTTCCTCCAAAATACCATCTTATTCAGTGAAAACAGTATGAAACGTGGTCAAAGAAGTGAAAGTGAGCAGAGCCATGACTTGGGACATGCAAGGGTAGGTGGTGATGAGATTGAGTGATTAGAAGCATTGGAATAGCCTCAGTCACGTTAGCAGGGATAGAAGTTCAGGTTGGGGATCCTCACCAGAAGAATGCATTATGCTGTTAAAAAACTGTTTTCCTGTAGTCATTCTTCACCCCTTTATGACAGGTAGAAGTCAAGGACCCAAGGCAAAAGAATTAGACAAAGGCGGTGTCTTCTTGGTTCTAATAGTCTTCATCTAACCTAGAGGGTATCTGTGCCTCTTCCTAATACTTGGGGGCTCTGTCAAGGTCCAGATGTGCTGAATACCCCAAGAGTTTGGGGTCCTCACTATCTGACACATCTCTCAGGCCTGGGGCTGAGATCCTCATACTGTTTGCTCTGTGGCCCAAAGGGACAGCTACAGAGGGCTGCACCTTAGCAAGGAGATCAAGTAAATAAATCTTAAAGTTAATGCATTTATTTGTTAATTTTATTTATTTATGCTTGTGTATTTATATATTTAATAAGCATTTATTGAGTATATAGGGAGAGAATACAGGTAATGCAATATAAATTTGCCAATATAGGCATTGTTGCCAAACAACAAATGGTTCAAATCCCAGATTTACCACTTCCTAATGGTGTGAACTTGGGGAGGCTGTGTCTCAGAACTTCAGTTCCTTAATCCATCTATCAATGATCTATATATTATCACCTATATATAGATGCTATAAATGATCACTTATAACTGTTATGAGGTTTAAATAAGAGGTTGCATGTAAAGTGCTTACTACAGAGTCTTCCAACAGAGTAAGTGCTCAAGACACCATGGCTATTAAGAACAATGATAGGGGGCGGATGTGGCTCAAATGATTGGGCGTCCGTCTGCCATATGAAGGGACCTGGGTTCGATCCCCAGGACCTCTCTGTAAAATAAAAAATATACATATATAGAAGGCGCATGGGCTGCCAGGCTCTGTGTGCCGGTGAGCTGCCAGGCTGCGGGAGCCATGCAGCAAGATGATAACATAACAGGAGAGAGACAAGATGCGATGCTCCGAAAGCTCCGAAAGCTCTGAAAACCAGGAGCTGAGGTGGCGCAGATGGCTAGAACACCTCTCTCCTACATCGGAGGTCTTCAGGATCGAAACCTGGTGAAGACTGGAGGAGGAGGATGAGAAGAGATGAAACAGACACAGAGAACTGCCCAGCGAATGGACACAAAACAGCAAATGGGGAAGGAGGGGTTTAAAATGGATCAAGTAAATAAATAAATCTTTAAAAAAAAATAAAATTAAATTAAAAAAAATAAAGTAGACTGTTGGAATTTAAAAAAAAAAAGAACAATGATAATGAAGAGGAGGAGGATAA
>JAQZBX010075613.1:0-14569 GCA_029593785.1 Cabassous unicinctus
GGGGCCTCCCATATGTTAAACGGGAGCTCTATCGATTGAGCCACACCTGCTTCCCTATTTTTTTAAAATATATTTTTATTACAGAAGTTGTGAATTTACAAAACAATCATGAACATGTGTAGAATTCCCATACAGCACCCCTTCACCTACACACCACACCATGGTGGAACATTTGTTACAGATTATGAGATATCATCATCAGTCTATAACCACCAACCATGGTCCATAGCGTACATTTGGCACGCTTTTTCCATATCCTCCCATTATCAACACAGTATATCTTTGGCATTGTTGCAAGAATATTACAACATTGCTGTTAACCACAGTCCATAGGTCCCTCCAGTTGTATTTTTCCCATGCTTCTCCACATTCCCACCACCCTGCAGTAGTGACGTACATCTCCTCTATCTCACAGAAAGACACTCTTGCGTCTGTACCATCAACCACAATCCTCATCCACCTCTGGGTTCACTGTGTTATTCAGTTCCTAGATTATTCTCCAGCTTTCTTTCAGGCAGGGCTCTTTGTACTTACTGCATGGTAAGCATGGTGCTGAAGCTGGATGTGCATGAACACGTGTATGTAGCATTTGTAAAGCCCTTCAAGGGTGTTAAATATTATCTTGTTTAATCCTCACAATAGCCTGTTTCACAGATGTGAGGAAACTGAAATTGAAAGAGGTAAACTAACCCATTCATTGTCACGCAGCTTGAATATGGTGGAGTGAGGAGTGGAACTAGAGGATTAAGGCTATGTTGCCTCCTGGTAGCAATTTCAGGGAGTGTACAATGAGTACAGATGAAGAGGCACCTAGGAAGATTCTTTCCTGGTCTTCCAGACCCCACAGATTTCACCACCTCCTAGAAGCCTTCCTTGACTGCTCCAGGAAGAGTTGGGCTCTTGCCCCTCTTTACTAATAGTGCACTGTTCTTCTCCCTGTTATGGATCGTCCGTACCTTAAATGGATGTAGTTATTTTAGAAAGCATCTTGTCCACTAAGCCATGAACCCATTACAGGCAAAAGTATGTTTTATGTGTCTGCTTACTACCTGGGGGTAATAGTGTAGTAACTGTTTTTAAATGAGTCAGTTCCTGAGCCAGGCCTGCTTGGAAGTCTGCTGAACCTTAGCTGAAGGCAATCCAGGGAGCAAGAACAGAAGAAAGGCAGAAATACCCAGAGCTGTCAGAGACAGTGAGAGTTGTTGGGGCCCTCAAATGGTGCCCTCATCACTGTGAAATGCTCTGGACTCTCTCCTAGAGGTTTTGGGCAGGGGGCATGGGGATAGCTGGCAGGAAGAATGAGAGCCTAGGTAACTCTCAGGACAGTGTGCAGTTCCTGATGGGTCCCTCCTTGGGAAATAAAGCAACATCCTTATGTTCCAGAGACCAGGTAGAGATACTGGGCACTCGTTCCCAGTTCATTGCAGAGTAAATATATGTATTAGATTATCTTCAGTAAATAAGGTACAGTTGATGTTGAACATATGCAAGGTTTTCTTTGAAACCTAGAGAAAGTTTCTCCATAAAAAGAAGTATAAGATTAACAGAGATCTACAAAAGTATTTAACCAGTATGCATTTCTCTGGGCGCATTATTCTGAGGGCCCAAAGTAATCTTGATTTCCTTAACCCTAACTATTAGATTTCCAAGGAAACTTGGGCTCAATGCTAGATGCTCAGGTAGCTCTTAGACTGTATCTGAGAGGCCAGTGCTTGCGTCACATTAAAGGGATTTTCTAAGTGTGGCCCGAGAGCCAGGTGCTCCAGCAGTGCCTCCTGTGAGCACAGCTTACCCTGGAGTATAGACAGTGGCTAATCAGTGAGTGGAGCCAAATTTAAAATGCTTCAAAGGCATGAACTCTTTGTTTTGTTTGTTTGGCCTTTTTTTTTACTTTCTTTCTTTAAAAAACTGGGTCCTTAAGTAGTTACCCATTAAGGATGATCAGAAGTGTATGTTAGCTTATGGAGATAGTGCCACTGCATCCCAGACCTGACCCTGGTTCAGTGTCTGCACTTGCAGTTACAGGACTAGAGACTGGGACACACTCTCTGTTACATGTCTCTGTCTTGAAGACGACACAGTTGGCCTTTCCATCCATAGGGATGTTTGATTGTCTCTGCCCAGCTCTTTGTTAGCACTGAAGAACAAATGCACTATTTTGTGATGAGACTTTCAGTATTAATTGCAAATTTTAAAAATCTTTTTTAACTTTCTAACACATTTTGGATTAATCATGCAGTATGGTTTCTTTCTGTAAGATTACTTTTAGGCTTTTCAAGTTAGTGACTGAAAATTCTACATTCTTAAGAAAACATACTTAAACTAAATGCTATTTGCGTTAAGCTCTTTCAATGCAAATTCTAAAACATCTAAGTTATTACACGCAGAAGTGCTTTGTGAACTGTAAAATAAAAGTGGTATGTTATCTGTAACAATCCTTGTTTCTTTTCTCCTTTTTTCACATGGTCTCTGAAATACTAGGTCTGTTATATGTTCGTTGCTGTGTCACTGCTTTGTAAAAGCGAGGAGTTGTTTATATGTGAATGAGTAATGACAAGTGGTATTAGGAAGGGAAATGAAAGCTGCTGTGGCACAGACTCTGCCTGATGCAGTCACATGCATGATCTTGTGCGGCCCGCAGACAGTCTTCCTTGAGATAGTATTTCCACTTCACAGATGAGGAAGTTAAGGCTCTCTGAGCCTGAGTAAGGAACAGAGCTGGCAGTGAGATCCAGATCTGGGGTTCCAGAGCCCCATCGTCACGTTAGACACACTGACACTTTCTGTAAGCTGGATGATAGTGCACAGAAGGAGCCAGGAGTGATTCCACGAGAGATTCCCCCTTTGTCACGAGTGGCCTAGTACAGACTCGGTGCTGACTCCTGTTAAAATCCACTCCGCCCTGTATTCAAGTTTGAAAGAGTTTATGAACAAATCACACTCCAGTTTCAATTTTTTCTAATGCTGTGGTTTCAAAAGTAGTGTCTGCTTAATTTAGACACCAGCTTTTAGGAATAAAGAAAAAAAGCCTTAATTTTAGAGTCCTGCCACCTATTACCTATGAAGTTAATCTGGGAAGTGAAGTGCTCTGTGACACAGTTTAACCAATTAATGCTAGTGATTATTTCCACCCATAACGCTTATTATATTTGCACAAAGTGGTAGGCATTGATGATGATACTGACAGGTTCCTAGTACCTCCGGACTGGAAAGTCTTCTGATTGCACTAGTTATGAATGGGTCTTATCGATGTAGTGTCAGGAGAGGCTTGAGGCCTTGGAGCAGCTCACTTCGTCTCTCTGTGTATGGACAGGGCGGCTGGTCGAGCAGACTGAGCCACCGGGGCATGGTCAAGGAGGTGGAGCCTCACGGTGCTGCTGCTGCCTCCTTCCTCACAGACCTCTTCTCCAGAACCACCACTGTATTGTGTGAACTGTCTCTTTTGAGATTTGAGGGTGCTAATTCATCATCATCTTTTTCTGAGTGCTAAGAGAGTTGAGAAAACTCCACTGGAGTCATATAGGCATTGAAATATCAAGGTCGTATGTTGTAAAGCAGTATCCTGAAGAAGGACCCAGAGCCAAATGGCTTCCTCTAAGTCCTTCACCCCTGACATGAGCCTAACCTCATGCGGGCAGTGTGGATAGAAACTGTGACAGAAAGTAGTCTGGAGCACTTTGAAATGGAAAAGATCCCAAATGAAGAGCTGAGCAATGAGTGCCACAGAAACGTAAAGATGATTTTTTATTTTATTTCTTTCCATTTCACACATATTTGTCACCTTAGCCCTCTGAGCTTTGTCTCCAGAATTGAGAGTATTCCCATCTTCACCCCAACAGCCTCCACTAAATAAGGCTAGATGCAGTGCTTCATGAGAGTACTTTTTTTTTTTAAGATTTGTTTTATTTTTACTTATTTATCTCCCCCCCCGCCACTTGCTGCTTGTGCTCGCTGTGTCCATTTGCTGCGTGTTTTTCTGTGTCTGCTTGTCTCCCTTTGTTGCGTCATCTTGCTGCTGCAGCTCGCCACGCGGGCCGGCTCGCCTTCACCAGGAGGCCCCGGGAATCGAACCCGGGGCCTCCCATGTGTAAACGGGAGCCCAGCCACTTGAGCCACAGCCGCTTCCACATGAGAACACTTTTAACAAAAATATGGTTTTGTCTTTATAAAAGAATGCTTCACAGCACAGTCTGGGTATACTTTGCTCACAAACTAAACTTAAAACAATTAATAGACTAATTTCGTATTTTTTCTTTTTGACATGTTTTGGTCAGTGAGAGCCTCTTAAAGTTGCTTACTGGCTCCTTTTGCTCCTACTCTTCGTGGTGTTTCATAGTTTCCTTGTTTTGTGGCACATTGTGGAGGTAACAGGATCATGCTATAAATTTCCTGCTCCACACTTCTTTCTCCCAAGGAGCTCTGCTTCTTGTTAGTGGGGAATAGTGTTTAGAGACCACAGTCTGTTCATTGCTACTGGGTTGGCCATTGTTTCTAGGCCTTTTCAGTGAACAGACCTAGGAAATGTAATACCTTAAAGAGAGAAATACATTCTGAGACCATAGTGATGGTTCCAGTTCTATTACAGGATTGCAGGGTTCTTTCTTCATTCCTTTGATTTTATGGCTGTATCTCTTTTCCTCCTATGCCAGAAATCTTGGTTCTTTTTAGCATAATAGTTCAATTGCTTCATCTTACAGTGTACATAATAGTTTCAGGATGATGACTGCAGTTGCCATTCTGTAACTGCATGCAATTTAAGATTTCTTTGCACTTCTTTTTGTTCTTAGGTCATTAATTCTCACAGTCATCAGAATAATCCTGCAGGTATGGTTGGCAGTTGAAGAAATCAAACATGCAGTAGGTTGGACAATCAATGGTAGTGGCCAGGTGCAGGCATTGACTATGAATAGCTCTTTGGAGAAAGAAGAGGAGAGGCAGAAATGTGATTGGAAAGACTCTGAGGTCAAGGGTGGGTGGGAGAGGCTTAATGAGAAAGAGCGTGCTCAGGAGGGCAAGGCTGCTAAGGAGTCTGTTAATCCCACTCCAGAAGTGGGCTGAAGAAAGCCCTTGTGTACAGGAGGGAAGGAAGGGGGTGGCTGCAGGTGCTGCAGGTTTCTGGCCTCTGTGATGAGAGGTAACTTCTAGTCTGATGGTTTCCATTTTCTGTCTACACTTTGGAGGTTAAATGCTGGAATGAGGGAAGAGGTATTGGGGTAAAAGGGAAGTGGAGAAGGTTTAATTAGGCAATCGTGGAATTAGTGAGTTAGCAATAACTAGGAAAACCTAGCAGAACTGCAGAAAGCATTGAATTTCCACATGGGGAGGGAGACCTTCAGTTCTTAGGACTCCTTGGGGAGGAGTCCAGTCCGTGTGGCTTTATGCCTCCAGACCCAGTCCCCCAACCCATCCTGCACACTCAGCAGCCCATCACAGGTGCTGCTAGGGAGACTGAGCTCCATGTGTTGCCTCGTGGATAAAATGAAAGAATATCAGGTTAAAGAGAATTGAGGGACAAAAATGAAGTTAACAACAACCACACTCTCTCCTCAGTTAACCAGCACGCTTAATGTTTATCTTTTTGCATGGCTTATCTTATTTAATATTCACCAATAAAAGAGGACATGGGTACTTGGATTTTCTCCATTTTACAGATTAGAAAGGTAGAATAACTTCCTTAAGATCACACAGCAAATTAGCATGGATCCAGGAGAAGAGTCTGTGTCACTGTTTACAAGAAGCGTGAAGCCACCGAGTGCTAACAGGACAGCTCTAGGGACTGGGGAAGCCGTGGTGACAGGTGAATGGGGAGACCCAGAGAAGCTTGAAAGAGAAGGATGAAAGCTGGTGGTCAGAGAGTCGATACTACCAGCAGGATTTTGGAGGTGGAATTGCTAGTACACTGTGTCCTCGGGCGCAGGTAGCTGAGGTGAACACAGGGGAAGGTTATAGTCCCTGGAGATGAAGAGTCGGGGAGCAAACGGGGGCCGAGCGTGCAGCTCACGGGCCCACCTTTAGCAGCTCTGCTTCTGATTAACCAGGGTTTTTCCCTGAGTATTCCCCAGAATTATTTCATTCTTTAGCTTCTTTTTGCAACTACAGAAATATAACTAATTAATCAATTGTCCCACCCAACTGTAGCAAAGATGAAAGATTATTGTAGACGGTAATACCAGTTCAGCTAATGTTTCAACATATTAAAATTTCCATTTGAACCATTGTTCTCTGCGAGGGAAGCAGATTTATTTTTATATGTATTTGTATGTATCAGCTGAGACTAAGAGAAAGTGATATTAGCACATAGTCATGTGCAAGGATATTTGATGTAACATTTTTTGTGAAAGCAAAAGTTTGCAAACAATGTAAACATCATTAACATGGGCCTGGTCAAATGAAGCACCGTGTGTCCATGCTTGACACTGCCCCACCTCATTCCTCACAGTGGGGACCCGTGGGCCAGCAGGGCGAGGGCATGCTCCGGTAGCCTGGGAAATGCAGCATCTCAGGCACCCCCCCAGACCATACTGAATCCTCCTGCCGCGTCTGCTCTGTTCTCCATGGCACTTCTTGTTGTCACACTGCACAGTCTTCTACTTTTGTTGGTCATCATCCTCTCTAGAACACAAACGCAATCAGGAAGGGTCAGGCGGTTTCCTGTTACTGCTGGAATCCCCACACCTGTATGGACTTTGTGCCTTGCTCATGATAGGTGTTCAGTAAATATAATTAAAACAATCATCTTGAATAAAATGATTTTATCTTAGTGAAATGAAATAAAAGAAGGGTCGTAACACCTTTTTTTTTTAATGGTATGGGGTGATATTATTTGGCGTTACTCAGGAAAAGATGTACTTACACTTTTTAAAAATTTGCTCTTAAATCAATATAAAGAATATTTAGCTCAGTTTAGAAATAGAGTAAACAGTAGAAAAATAGGGATAGTTGCTAATACTTATGGAGGGGTGTCTGTCATTTGGCAGCCCTGAGATCGAGGAAGCTTCTAGTATTACCCCATTTTACAAATAAACTGAGAAAGAGAGAAACTGGGTAACTTTTCCCAGGTCAGGGAGTGAGTGGTGGAATCACTATTTGAATCCAAACTGTCTTGCTTGAGAGCCCATGGTCCTTCTCTTTTTTTATTTTCCCCTAATTTCATGCTTAGAGAATGGTCGCAAGAATTCTCATATATTCTTTACTTCAAACTCACAAAGTTTGGATTTTTCCCCACTTGCGTTATTCTTCACTCTTACCTATATACATGCTGTTTTTCTCTTGAACCTTTTGGAAGTAAGTTGCAGACATGGTGTCCCTTTACTTCTAAATATTTCTCTGTGTGTTTCCTAAGAACGAGGACATCATCTTGGGCAATCGCAGGATCGTTGTCAAAACCAGGACATTTGATGCTCATCCAGTACTGTGCTCTAATCCCCAGCCCATGTTCTTATTTCACCCCAGTGATATTTGCATAGCTGTGCCCCACCCCCAGTCCAGAGCACCATCCTGTAGCACGCGGAGCCATCCCCTGCCATGCCCTCAGTCAGTGTGTGATAAAGGCGGCTAGTGAAGACCAGTATTCTGTAAATGTTGGGATCATGGGAAGACCATTACTAAATTGTACATTTCCGTTCCTTTGATCTCTGTTCTGTGTTGATAATATCAGTAAGCTCTTGCCATCTTGGCCAAGCAGTCCTGCCCGTTGTTCTCCGGGCCCACACCTGAAGTGCTCCCCTTTCCTGCCGGTGCCCGGCGGCCTGTGTTCAGGTGTGTGCTCCCTGTGTCTGCCATGAGTGTCCCCTGCTGCTTCCTGGAGGGCTCGAGGTCCTTTGTGGTGACTTCACTTCGCATGTGCGCCCACTGTTGCCATCACTGTGTTGCAGCGGGTGCTCCTCGGTGCGCACTATACCATGGCTCCTGGGGTCCTTGGCGTCTGGCAGGTTGATGCTCCAGTGAGTGATGGTGCAGGAGTGAGCAAGTAGAGGAAAGAATGGCTACTCGGGGCTGTGCGACCTGTGCCTTCAACCGTCCTTATCACCACTTGTTTATGTTCAAGTAATTTAAATTAATGAATTGAAGGCATGCGCTTAATGCTGTGATTTTATGTCTTTGCTGGTGATTTGGGGGAAACTGCTAGTAAAGCTCTTCCACAAATTGGGATCTGCTAGTTTTTTGTAATTTTTTCTTTATGGTTGAAAGGTGTTCACAAGAATCTTGAATTGTTGATCTTCTTTGTTTTTTTGTCTTTTTCAAGTTTTGTTATTAAAAAAAGCATTTGGGTGACTCTGCAGTGCTGGAAGATTCTTATTATGTCTTGCTATAAGTGTGTATAGTGTTAATTGGCTGTTGCTAAAATAGAAATGACGTTTTAAGATATTAATGTTTCTATAAGCTCAAGGTGACCACAGTGAGAAATAAAATCTGCTGATAGTCAAATAAAAGCATTTCAATTTTGTATTTGTTTTTACAGCTACGCCTTGAAATCTGTATTGAAATAATTTGTTTCTATTTTTCTCTCTCCTCCTCTTGCCTCTCTGTGAAGGAGTCAGTCACTGCCAGCCTAAAGTTAAGAAAGCTAGGCGCTTCCTCCCTCTGGTCTTCTGTCCCCATGAACCTCCACCTGCGGGTACTGCACTCATTTGCACAGACTCTTACTAACCACAGTGCCCCCAGAAACCAACTCTAACCAGGTGTTCATGGCTTGTCCCAAGCAGAGCTCTGAGAATAACTTTTGAATCTCCGTGTATGTGCTGTCCATTCTTGAGAAATGATCGCTGGGGGAGAGGTTTCGTGTCTGACCATCTCTGGGCTGCTCTCTTGAATAGACGGCTTTGTTTGCTGCTTTGTTTTTCCATGCATGACAGGGCAAAATGTAGCTTCCCGGCTTCATTTGTGTTGTCTTCGTATTTCACCCACAGGGCCCAGCAGGTCCCACATTTTCTGCATTGCGTACTTGCTGGCACAGTGTGCAGCCGGGTGAATGAAGGCGCATGGCCACAGCGAGTGCCAGTTGTCCGCTTTCCGTGCTTTGGGGCAGATCCTCAGGGAGGCAGCCACTCCACTCAGATAGTTTTCTAGGGAAGCAAAGATTATTTGTAATAATTGGAACAGTAATTTCTCCAAGCTCTGTCCAAATTTAAATGGGGGCTTGGCCTCCAAGCACTGCACTCCTCAGAGCTTAGAGTGCTGGGCCGTGGCCTGTGCCACCATGCAGTGCAGAGGCCCAGTGGCTGCTTGGGGTAGGCCCGCTGGGGGCTCGTTTCCCTGGTCGTGGCCATGCACATTGTTTTCATTCTTATCTGAGGAGGCAGAAATTCCCTCTGAGGGAGTTAGAAGCCATTTTTAACATTTGATTGTGAGAGCAACCAAATGAATTTTGCTTGGTGTGATAAAAATCAATTTAAACTCTACAGTCTGCTGTGTGATTTTGTATATGTCAACAGCTTAAAACTTGGCATCATGACCCTAATTTAAGTGCGCATACTTACTACTATAATCTTTCCTTTATCTTTTAAATTTGACTTTGGGGGGTAATTTTTTTTTCTTGCACTTTGGTTTACTTGCATTTTAATAGTGTGTTTTCCCCCTCTTCCCTCTTCTCTTTCCTGTTTTTCCTTCCCTTTGTTCCCTCCCCCTCCCCTTTCTTTGCATGCCACCTGGATCTTCAGATGAAATTAGTGGGGACGGTAATATTTATTTTCACATTTGTGTTACTAATGTGGAATCATTATTTATTGATATAAATACACTTGATATAGATACAGCTCAGTATTTAATGAAAGGTAAATGTGGTTTTGATCCAATAGAACAAGTTCAAAATGGTGTAAAATGATGATGTAAAAATTTTTGAGGATTTTGACGGAAAGGACAACTGTCAGTTTCTGTATCACAGCTCGGTAAATTGGACTTTCATGAACCTAGTGAATTTTCTCCATTTCATTATTGAAACTTTAGAATTGTACAAAAATTGTCAAAACAGTGTCATTTGGAAGATTAGTCATACTTGAAAGCAGCAGTAAGTGAGAGAGACCCAGACACAGTCTTCCCCACCGCTGATATTTATAGTAACTCGTAGATTTGGGGTAGGTAGTTAAAAGGAAAGAATGAAAAGTCACTTTTAAGAGTACACAAACTAAAGTAGAAATATTAGCAATAGCAATAGAAATAGTTTCAAACTGTTGATGACAGCACGAATTAAATGCTAAAAATTTTTAAATCACATTTAGTATCTCTTTCCCATCTGCTTCATGCATTGTCTGCAACAAAATTGTATCAATGAAGTCAAAATTTATAAGCTAAAATTAAGAGAGCAATTGTATTTTTCTCATGACTACGTGAAAGAATGCTTTTACTGAAGATTTTGCCTATGATCACTTTTGTGATAGAGATTGATAACTTGAGTGTGGTGAGCAAAGCCGTTGCAGTGAAATGTCTCACCAGAATGTGAGTTTGGAAAAATGTATATTCATCATGGGATTTGAAGTCAAGATCTGAACTTCATTCCTAGATTTGCTCCTTGGTGGTAATAAATTAGCCTCTACCATTCATGGAGAACTTCCTGTGTGCAGGTCCTTTACCAACATGCATCTTCATTCTCTCAGCAGTCACTTGGAATATCATGGGGTGTTATCTTTGCTGTTTTCCAGGTGAGGTAACTGAGGACCGCAGGTTTGGGAGGTTGGCCCAGAGCCTACCAGGAGACTTGTCCAGAGCTGCCAGGACACTGGCCCAGGGCTGCTTGGAGACTTGTCCAGGCCTGCTAGTAAGGTCTCAAGCTCCAGCTTTGTCCTTTGCACTGCCCCGTCCTATCACCAGTTTGAGTGATTTTGAGTAAATTACTTAATTTGTTATGTCTTCATCTATAAATGTCTCAAGTGGCTTTGGGAAGGATTGCTTTGAAAGCATGAAAGGGATGTCTACAAACAAATGGTGATTACCTCATTTAATGTGGTGCTTTATGTTTTACCCAGCCTTCTCATGCATTCCCCTCATTTGAATTTCACAGTAGTAGTAATTAGCCAGGGCCAGCATTCTCATCCCCGTGCTATAGCTGAATAAGATGGCCCTGAAAGGTTTGCTCACTTGGTCTAGGTCAGAGGTCTGCAAACTAAGGCCCAAGGGCCAAATCTGGCTTTCCTCCTGTTTGTTTTTTTACTTCCCCTGCTAAGAATGGTTTTTACACTATTTAATGGTTGGGAAAATTAAAAGTCAAAAGAAGAATAATATTTTATGACATGAAGATAATATGAAATTCGTATTTCATTGCGCATAAATAAAGTTTTGTTGGAACACAGTCCCATCCACTCGATTACGTTGCGGCTGTGGCAGGGCAGAGTGCTGGACGGACCACGTGGCCTGCAGAGTCTAAAATATCTACTTATATCCGGCCCTTTAGAAAGGTTTATCACCTGGGTCCAGGTCTTACTGCCAGTTAATTTTAAACAGCAAAGTCAGCTCTTCCTGGCTCCTAGAAAAGAACTCGCTACAACTTCATGAAGCCTCTATAGTTAACGGCACAGCAGGGTTATCAAGGTGTAGGGTAAGAAACCTTTAAATCGGTTAGTCCCACTGAATTACCTAAATGGTCCAGTCACGTTCCGTGACTCACTCACACTTCCTAACCCCTCTGACTGGGCCCTTGGATGGCAGCAGGGAAGGCGGTTGCCGGAATTGCTGGTATCCAAGCTAATGCGCAGAGGCCCCCAGGAGAAAGACCAGCATTTCTTGCTAGGCAAGTTGAAGAGGTGTGGTGAGGAGACAGTCTTGTAAATGGGAAATTCAACAGGTCTTTAGTACCTGAGACTTGAGGGCTTGTGATTCCTTTTATTTACAGACCAAGTGATGGTGTCCCCTGTCCACTTGACACACACCTTCCAGACTCTAAACTGACCCTCTTCAGTTTCAGTTGGGACTCCAGAGGTATTCAGCTCTTTTTTCTGTGACACAGCATGGGCCTTTAAAGTCATGAGCGCATGTTGACATTTTCAGTACTGACTTGACTGTGTTTCTTTCTACCTTGCTTTAAAATGAGAGCTTAGTAACTTTTCTCTCCTATTACCTGAACTGTTGATTGCTCTTTTTAATATGCCTTTCCATCATCTTTATTTTACCAAATGTTGTCATAGCAAACCATGTGTTTAAATTAGTGTTACCCAAAGTTTTAGGCACCTCCATTTTGTTGTGTTTTGTTTTTAATTTGTGGACCAGGCATCCTGAAATTGTCTCCCAGTTACACAGTCCACACAGGCCTTCCTGTGAGCACTCTGGAACAAAATTGTGCCCATGTTGGGGCGGGAATTCCAAAATTTCCTTAGGGGAACATTTGATCATTTCAAATCATAGAGCATTGGTCTCCCAAATAAAAGGCCTCATAACTTTGCAAAAGATAATAAAGAATGAAGCATGGTACTTCAGAGCCCAGATTCTGTGCTGAAGTGCTGTGGAGAATATCATCCTGCCCCTGATTGACTTTGGGATCCTGAGAACGTACATCGGTTGTATGTGCCTCAGTTTTCTGCCTGTGGAATGGGGATGATTATGATCGTACACCTCATAGGATTTTTCTGAGGGTTAAATGACTATTTGTAATTGTTTATAATAGCTCCTAGCTTATGGTAAACTCTTGGTAATATTAATTGTAATCATCATCATTAAATAGAGAATGCAGATCTCGCTGCTTTTATTTGTGCCAAGATCTTTGAACCTATTTCCTTTTTTTTTCTTTTTTTCCTTTTATCATGCTATTATATGGGGAGCCCGGTCATTTTCAGACTGAGCTCCAGTTATTCAGGGATACTTAAGTATACAAAAATACCTCTCATATCAGTGTTGTATACTAGTCCACAACCCTCAGAGCCAGGAAAAAATACCAACATACAAGCATATTGTATATCAAGAATTCTTGGAGACATATGTTAAATATGACCATTTGAAAACTCCTGTATAGACGATGACAATAAAATAACTTTGTAAGTTCATGTACCTTCAATACTGTTGTCTCTGCTTCCTAAGGACCAACTTATTAGGACACAGTTGCATTGCAGTAAAGTTTCTCTATCCACATTACATTATAATAAATACATCTACATTGTAAATACTATCATAAATAATTCCCAGATACCTTTGATACATCCCTAGAGTGTTCTTGTTTGTTTGTTTTTTTTAGGCTATAATTTTTTTTACTAGAGAAGTTGTAGGTTTACAGAAAAATCATGCACAAAATACAGAGGTTTTATATAGAAGTCACAGAACATAACTTCAAGAGTGACCCGCCCCCCAAGTTAGTTTCTTTCTTAAGATTGTATGAGTTAATAAGAATAGGCAACTTGATTTTTCCAAATCTATTTTGTGTGCTGGCCTGATCTATATTGGCATGTTATGTTTACTCCTTTGGAATTATTCCTGGGTTGGTGTGTCTATTGAGTGTCCCATGAAAGGAGGCAGGCTTGACGCTGTTACTGCAGTCAAACCAGGAAGGCCAGCCCCTCTCTGCAGGCTGCTTCAAGAGCAGCAGCTGAGCGCCTGCTTCCTGACCATCTCTTAGCGTCTGTGCTGTCTGCATGGTAGTCGTTATAACAGCCCTGCAGGTTTCCACATGCAGGCACAGCTACCGCAGAGAAGGGTGGAGGTGACTGCCCTAGGTCCGTGGCCAAGCCCAGGCTATGGCGTGGGCCTCGTCCTGTGGATTGCTCCACTGTTTACAGTCTGCGGCCTTGCACGGGATATATAGCTATCGTCTCACTATGTTGTTACAGTGCATTAATTCTTTGTATTTAACATGTATTTATTGAGCGCCTTCTCTGTGCCAGGCGCAGTTTCAGATGTTGGGGACATAATGTTGGGCAAGAGGCATGTGGTTTCTGCTCCAGTGGGAAGCACATTCTGGAGAAACTGACAGTTAACAAGGAGGCAAACTAATACCAGATTGCCGTGGGTGCTGTGAAGAGAAGACTGGAATAAGGGGAGTGGGGGGACACTCTTAGATTGGGGGAGATGTCTCTGAATAGGTGTGACATTTTGGCTGAAACCAGAATTGGGTCTGAGCCGACATGATCTTTAGCACTTAGTAAACCCTCAGCGAGCGGTAGCCGCTGATGCTGCCATCGTCACCTTTTACCTGTCCTTTCCTCCTTGAGGCAGTGTATACCATATTGCGTGAGAAGACTTGGACTCGGCACCCTTTTCATGCTGTGGTGCCGGTGAGTGCAGGACAGCTCCCTTAGTGAAACTAAGCCAGGTGCAGGCGGTGGCAGAGATTCTTGAGCAATTTAGGTAACAGCAGCTGGGAGGAAGGGAAGCAGAGGTAGGAAATCTGAGCAGCTTTCACTCAAAATCTCTGACAGCTCGGGATTAGCGAGTATATTTCACCTCTAAAGGTGTGTGCTTTCTATTAATGAAGGCAGTGAGCACGGTCCTGGATCTGTTGTTTGCAGAAGTTCAGCCTTGGTTGCATACATTTTCTGAGGGGAGGTGCCATAAAATTGAGCTTGTTAAACGATAGACTAAAAAGAGCTAATAATCAGCAACTGTCTATCTGTAACGTGTATTGCTTAGCTGTTAAAGTAGATTCCCCCCTCCC
>JAQZBX010075614.1:0-14570 GCA_029593785.1 Cabassous unicinctus
TGGAATATCTTTAGTTTTGTTGTAAACATAGATGCTAGATGTGGATAATAGAGTGAAATGTTCTTCTGTGGAGGCATGTATCATTAGGTTAGTTCAAAGAAATGAGTGATACATGTGTCAATGTTAAAGACAATGTCAGTTACGGGACATTATGGGACTCTTAGCATCGAAATTTCCAGAATCCTGGGTCATAATTGAATTATACATATTTTATATGTGCTGTTTATTTCTGTTTCATTTATATGAGGAAATAAATACTATGGAGGTTAACATTGTATATTTTTTACCATTTTGTCCCCAGAAGCAATCAGGTTTTGGAACATTTGAGAGCATCAATAAGTATAAGTTAATAATATAATTGGTCAGAAAAGGTCCCAAAACTTATCATACAGCTCCTGTCTTTACTCTAGCCAACCTTCATGCAGGTTTAACTTCCAACAGGGTCATACTCCCTGGGATCTGTTACTTCCTACAAGGCATTTCAATATTAGTGCAGTGTATTCTCCACAGAGTGGGAATTTCAATGGAAACACAGAAAATGGATTAACAAAAATCAGTACTATGTTAATGAATGAATGTGGATAAATACCCCTATCAGTTCTAAGTCATTTTGGAAATGAGGACTTCCTCATATCTGCAATAATCTTATAATTCTCATCCCCTGAGATAGCTCTGCATTTTTTGCCACAAGTCACTTGGCAACAAATTTTTATTGTAGGGAATATCCCATTCCCTTATTCAGTATTGTGGGGATTTTTCATTCCCAGTTACCCAAAATATTCCAGGACTGACAATATTATTTTCCTTCTCATATTTAAATTAATTTATATTCCATTTAACATATAATAGCATTAATGGCATTTCAATGGGGGAAATGTACACACTATTAGGCATTACTGAAAAGTAATCTGTTCATTTAAACATATTCAATTAATCACTTTTATGCACATACATATTAATAGTATATAGTAAATATTGTACTTCATCTTGTATTGTGCATCTTTCATTTAAAACTCAATGTTATTTTCAGATTCACCCCAGTCATTATAATTTCATTTAGTAATGAATAAAATATATTTCTATTTTCATGACTCACATAAGACAAATCAAAGGAACATCTTTTACTTCACTTTTATTTGCAAGTACTAATATATTTGGGAAAATTTTTCATATTCTTCCTTGTATTTGTTACAAATTTCTACATTCAACATAGCCAGGTCAGTTCACAATTTTACATATTTATCTTAATTATTTTTCAATAAAAAGTAATTAAGCAATATTCTGAATTCATGTTTGAAGAGTGCGGGAGAGCATTCTTGTTAATGGTCTCCCCCAACATGAGATTTCTGAGTGAATATTTTTGCACTTTGATTTTGGGATTGTCATTAATTCAGTATGAAAACCTGCATGCTGATACAGAAGTTTGAAGCCACTAAATACTTTCCTTCATTCTTTATACTGTGATATAAATAACGTGTTTTTCATGTTTAATTCATTGATTTTCTACTTTAGTAAAATTATCTGTTGTTCTCATAGGGTCTCCTACTCCTGTTAAAGATTTTCCTGTATGACTTTGTTTTAGAATTATTACTACTCTGTTTATCTTGAGTGCACTTAGGCTGGAGCTCAGCCTATAGACATGGAATTAACTATAGATGTAGGATTCACCATAGACATGGGATTCACTATAGACATGGGGTTCTTCCAAGTGTAATTCATTCACTCTTTTAAGGTTAAATGAAAAATAAAGGCATTTTGATTTGATTACATTAATATAGAATTATACTTTGGTGTAGATTCTCTATGGCTTAAACAATAGAGCTGTACTTGAAGACTCTTCTGTATTCATTACATTTACAATGTGAATTTTCTCATGTTTTCTAAGGGTTGAACTTTGACTGAAGGATTTCCCACATAGACGGCATTCATACGGTTTCTTGCCAGTGTGAGTTCTCTCGTGTTTTCTAAGGGTTGAACTTTGACTGAAAGATTTCCCACATAAATGACATTCATATGGTTTTTCTCCAGTGTGAGTTCTTGTATGTTGTCTAAGGTAAGACTTTTGAATGAAGGCTTTCCCACATTGATGACATTTGAATAGTTTCTCTCCAGTGTGTGGGGTCTCATGTCAAATAAGGCTAAAATTTTGAGTGAATGATTTCCCACACAGATGACAGTCATACAATTTCTCTCCAGTGTGACTTCTCTCATGTTTTCTAAGGGCAGAAATATTCCTGAAGTCTTTCCCACATTGATGACATTCGTAAGGTCTCTCTCCAGTGTGAATTCCCACATGTAGCTTAAAGTTAGAACTATGATTGAAGGATTTCTCACTTAGATGGACGTTATATGGTTGACTTGCAGTTTGAATTTGCTTGCATTGATTGAAGGATGGCTTGTCAGTGGTGAGTTCTTGAAATTGTTTTCTAATATAGGATTTCATTCCCTCAGGAGGAAACACATTTTGAGTTATTGTGCAGCTGTGAATGAAATATTCTCCCAAGTCATTAAATTCAAAGGGATCCTCAAGAGTGTGAGAACTCTGCTGTTGTAATGGACAAGAGAGACTGTTAAAGGTTTCCTCACAAATGTTCAAGACAATTCTCTATGTACAAATTCTAGACTAATCATTCAGTGAGTCTCCTGTTAAGATTTTTCACATTTTATTTACATTAATACCGTGTATCATTCTCTTGCATGAACATATTTTCCCTTTTGTAGCATCTCAACTTCAGAGCTATTTAATAAGTTTTAAGACTCCATTATATTTCAAAGACTAAGTATATGGCAATGTTTATGCAATTGTCTTTTCATAAAACCTCCCATTATGTTTCTGAGGTCAAACTAATATTTTCCTCAATTTAAAGTTTCCAAAAACTTATTGCTGGAACATTGCTTAATCACACCTTAAATTACAGTAAGGTGATTGTGATGAATTCCTGACTTATTCTATTCCCAGGTCTCTATTTGGATGACCAGGGTTGAAATCCATGAATCTTACCATGAATGTGTCCCTCCTGCAGAGGTGTTGCATGGATATAACATCCTTTTCAAGATAATATTCCCTGCCTGAAATGATTGGGAAAAAATATTGTTAAATCATAATTAACAGAATAAGATTTTGAAAACCCCAGTGCTTATGTGATATGTATCAAATATTGTCAATTAGATAGGGAAAGAATATCAAATTAAGGTATACTTAAAATTAGGATCGAATATTGTGGCATTAAATTGAGGATAATCATCCAAGAGTAGGACCATGGCAAGGGCATTATGTGAAAATTTAACTGAAATAAATATATTAATATTCCTTTGCCTAAAGCAAAGAAAATGATAGGTAGATACTATAATAGAGATTAATACATGTGACAAATAATGAAATCATTTGAGGATTCCTTGCCCTTTGTTCATGCCAACAAGTAAAAGAATACCTCTCACTTATGGAAAGTTTCCATTGATATTTACAAAGAGCCACTTATTTATTCTCCAAACCCCTCCTTGTACAAAAGAAGAAGTTCCTGGAACTCACCTTTTCTCTTTTCTTGGGGAAAACCAAATATTTCTTTCCACGGTTTCTCTCCTTGCTCCAATTGGGAAATCATATTTGATTTGCAGAATTGATATCTTGTTTATGGAAAAGAGATACAATAGAATTTGAATTATATGCTGACAACCATGCATTGTCTTCAAGCACAGGATAGGCTATAAAGAAGAATAAAGGATACATTGAAGGTGAGCACAGTGAAGCACACACTGAAGACAGGATATTGACAAATCTTCAATAGCAAAGAATTTTTGACAATTTGCTATAAGACATTAAGGATCTGTGATCATTGACGACCATGTCCAAGTTAAAATACTGCAGTATTTTCACTCTTTCCATGAAAGGAAAATTCATTTCCACAGTGGTTATATAATTCTTAAAAATTCAATAAACATAAGGTCCACCAAAAATAAATAATAGTTATATATGGGAAAATGTATGCTTGCTATATTTCTAAAGTGCTGTGAAATATGAACAAAGTTCCTAAAACATAGTAATTATTTAGATATTATTAAATCAATTTAAATAACATACATTGAGTTCTCAGCACATTTCTCACTATTGGAGAATGAGTAGCAATAAATACATGTGATTTTAGTCAGGAAGTTAACATTTCACTGGTGTGAATAAACATGATAAATAAAAAGCGAGGAATCAAATTTCTTTCAGATAGGTGTGTTGTGAAAGGATAAGGGTGGAGATTGGAGTGGCTTATGTAGAAGCTCTTCCAGATACTTTTGAATACATAAAAAATTGTATTAGATAGATTAGACAGTCAGATGGATAGGTAGAAAGATAAATGGATAGTTAAATAATAAATTTTGTGAGACTCACCAATGGAAACCAGATTATTGATAGTTTCCAGCATCACCTCTCTGAACAGTTTTCTCTGGAAAGTGTCCATCATGCTCCACTCTTTCTGTGTGAAATCTATAGCTACATCTTTGAAAGTCGCTCCTTCATAGATAGCATATCTTAATACCTGTGATCTGACACTTTTTAGCCATCACTGTGATTTGTTTATTCCAACCCCTCCCAATAACCTCCATTTTCTCATGTATAAAACGGTTTAACAAACTGTTATGAGACTGGACAGCTAAATGAGCTAATGTGTAAAGTACTTCATACATAACAAGTACTGATCAAGTATAAGAGATAGATCTATTATTCACTAAAAATGGCAGAAAATCTTGCAGCAATGTATAACATTTTACAGAACTTCACAGTCTTCATACAGAACTTGGGATATTTAAGTTCTTACTCTTTCTTCTCTATAAAACTCAGAGGTTCATTATAAGATATAAGGATAGCAGCAGGCCATAATCAGGACCCCTTGAAATGCTTTCCTGAATTAAAATCCTAGAATGACTCCTCTTGGTTCTAGGAGGCCATACCATGGGTCTCCAAATCCTAGTTATCATGGACAATCTTGTATCTTTTCTTTGATTCTCAAAATAGAATTTGCCTCTTTATGTCTTCTGGTCTCTCCAGTTCTTCAAATCTTTTCAAAGGACCTAAAATTTTACTCTAAATACTAAAATGTTTTTCCTCTATGAACAGCCAAATTCAAGTGAAAAAAATTCCCTCTTCATATGCATCCACTTATCAAATTTGCATAAAGGTTATTTACAAAGAGGGCAATGGTTGATTAGGGATAAATTGGTGATGTGAATTTCAAACATCTTCTCAAAATGCAAAAATACATTCTATCTATATGCTTTAAGATTTTTACTGTTGAAGAAAATAAACAAATTATTTCTTATTGCATTCTCTAGCCTACTCCTCTCTTCTGTTCCACTGAATATTACACAACACTAATCTTAGCACATTTAACACTGGATTGATTGAAGTCACCTGCTAAAACCTCTGCTTCCCCTTTGGACTATCAAATTGTACTCTTACTCACCTCGATCACATGTTGTCACCATAATCCTAAGCCCATTACTACCACATACAAGGTTTTGAGGGGATTATTTCCCCACTAAGACCACAGGCTCCATCTCTTCTCTGAATACACAAACTTAAGGGAGTCTGGAACAAATTATTGTAAATATTGGAAAGGAGGTTATTTCTCCTTAATTATCCAAGTGTCCTGGGTACATTTCCATGATTCTCAGGTACTTGAATATCTATTAAGGGCACTTAGAATATTCACAGCAATAGGAGAAATCTGCCCATGTTCTTGCAATTGTGATGTAATTTCAGTAGAAACAGCAATTCCTCACTCACCAGGGGATGCATTGTCAATAGTCAGACTGTGAGATGTAGTCCTCTGATTTTTCACTCTCAGACAGGCCAAGCAAAAAGCAGACAATTCTGGGGATGGAGAAAGATGTCATAAGATTCAGACTTGTCCATGATTTCCAGAACCACCAGTCATGAACACCCAAACCTTCACTTGAAATTATTCCAGCAACCAACCAACAGAAACATGTAGTGTGCTTCAGAAAAACAGGTTGTGGCATCTCATCTCCCAGTGTCATAAGTAATAGCACATTGGCTACTTTTGCTAAAAAAATTGATTGAGAGATAGATAGATAGATAGATAGATAGATAGATAGCATATCTGAACATGAAAACCATTGAATTTTATGTTAATTAGTCCATAGTTTTCTGAATTTTACGTTATCTCCCTGATTCCAAGGTATAGGTATCCCTAACTAATGCCAAATGTGGACTTTTGTCTCCACCCATAAATGAACACTTTGGAATTCCTTAGACTTAAGTATTCTTGGTTCATGAGCTAACTAATTTTCTCTAAAATCCCTACCAATCTTCAGGTCACTCATTCACTTCCTGCTCTAACTCCAGCTCCTGCTACTTTTATACACTTGCCATAATTCACTTTGGTTTCACAACATGGGATTTCTAGGACTATCACTCCCTCAAACATAACTTTTAAATATTTCCCCAATAGACTATGATACCATTGATGGAAATTAAAACTCTAATTCATCATGGTGTTAATCTATATAAAGATTTACACCATTTGGGGGGATCAATGTCACCCATCCTCCAAATCTAGCACTTAAACATCCTTCATCAGAAAGTATCAGGTGTAAATATTATAAAGAAGCTCAGAAAATATAGAGTGGATGAGTGCAGGAAAATATCTGTTTGCATCATCTGATATTTTAGCAAAATGCTTATGAAATCCTGTCCTATATTAATCTTTAATGCAACATCCCTGCCTATAATATATATGAAAGTATTAATCATATATAGACTATAAATTCTCCCCTTAAAAGTTTATTAATAATTAATTTTGTTCATGGGCAAATGATGATAATGTGCTATAAACAGAATAAAACACCCATTTGTTCCTGAATTTTAGGGAAAAAAAGTTTTAAATGTGACATACATCCACTGATTTTATTATCAGAATAATCCTGTTGATTATTGTTTTTTTACCAGTATAAAAAAGGGTGTGATCAGAGGTTGAGAAAATTTTAGTAAAATGGCAAATTTACATGGTTTGAAAATGGCAAAGCTAGAATTTGAATTTTACTCTGCCTATCTGCCAGGCTTAAACTCCTGGAGCATCATACAATATACTTAGGTTTTACCTGAAATGTCCCATGTCACATCTATAATCAGAGGCCTGTAATTACAACCAACTCTATTTGCTTATTCACATAATCACCCCTCCTGCCCAGATTTACCTACCACATGGGAGCCTCCAGTGCCTTGATACCTCTTGCCAAACATCAGCATCTATCCTGACTCTATCCTCTTTATTACTGTCTAGATTAAACCACATTTACTCATTTCAATATATACTTACAAAAGCCATCATTTTACGTTTTTAATGAATATCTTAATATTGTTGCATCTACCAATAAACACTCTACATACTTACTTTTTTCTACACTTGCATCTAACACAGATGCAACCAGGATATTGCTCTTGGTATAAACACAGTTACAACTCCTAGTGGCTATCAAATATATCTGGCAACTCTACTGTCTTGAAAATTAAATCATCTTTCCAGTTTACATAAATACATAAATATTACAATTACCTTACCTACCCTAAGAAGACCATCAACCCAAAATTCCTGATGTGAGATTAAACAATTTTCTTCTGAATAAAATTCATATGAAAATAAAGGAAGGCATGGTGATATTTTTCTCCATTACTCACCAGAACCAAAAGAGATTGGAAAAACCAGAGAAGCTGTCTCTGTTGGAGATGCTGTCACTACATTGAGATCTCAGGGTTTCTTTCTCCAGAAATAAAAAGGTTTGGTTGTCAATGCTCTTTTATGCATTCAATGAGTTCATGAATCATATAAACCAAATGATGCATCTGGATTAACTTGGATGCCCAATCAAGGTAAGTCTAATTAAGATATATCTCTTTACACAAAATACTTTACCTACAATATGGTAAATATAAGATGCCATTCTTCTCAATATCTCAAAAACAAACCTCATGTCTTTCTACAGATACCTCATTCCTTTGTGGATTTTGATGGTTCTGGGCTATACTGCAGAAAATATGAAGCAAGAGAAACATTAATGTCTATTATTTCTAAGACACCTTGTCATTTACCAACATTCTGTCTGACTGAGGATATCAGTGTGATTTAAAATAAGTAGGAATGTTTGTGCTGCAATTTTATCTTCAAAGAAAAAGTATGTCTCATGGTTCCAGATTTTGCATATTTTACTACCACAAAATGGAAAGGTTATCTAGACTGAATCACATTAAATCAGATTTAGAAGATGTCCTGAGGATTGTGAATCAATGCAAACTTCAAAATATTAGGGAATCCTAGAAAAAAGAATATAGTTTCAATATTGCTTTTCATATAAATAATATTTGGTTTAACTAATCTTTAATGAATAGATCCCTTTGGGTATATATGCTGAAGGTTGCATTTCTTGAGATGGGACGTGTCACTTGGAAAACACCGTTAATTTAGCTGAGATTTTCAAAATTTTGCTGGGAAAAGCCTTAGAAAATTTTTGTGGAGACTGAAATTAGTGTAGAGAATTTTTTCAGGTTGAGATCTCACAGAAGCTGTTGTGCCATCAGTTACTGATTTGAAGTTAAGTGACTGGAATGGAGAGGACAGTCAGCTAGTAGATTTCAGGGTGGGAGTCCCATGGTAAATATAAACATCCTTCTTCTAATGCTAGTAGAAACCAATTGAATAATTAAAAGGAAGAAAGTTACATGATATGTTTTAAAATGAGTCTCCTACTGAAGAAAGGAATGAAGTCATTAAGAAGGAGATTGGTGAATTTTAAGAATTAGATAATGATTACTTGGCATAGGGGCTTAGAAGTGAAACTGTGAGGAAGCAAGATGGAAGTAAAAGAAATGACAGAATAAACAAAACATAAGTACTTATTTTTTATTTTGTCAGATATATAACTGAGCTTTAATGATATGTCACACTTTATCCTAAATAATGAGCATTCAGTTTTGAAAAATGACCTTTCCTTCCCTGAAGACATATAAAAATCTAATAAAAATTATAATTATATTACAAATTCAGTTAGTATATGAACCTAATAGACAAGATTTTAGCAGAGAAGTAAACTTCATAGTTGGTTAGGTACATTATAGGGAATTCCTGTATGTAGAAGCATTATACAAAACTTATCAGAAGGCTAATAACTAGGAATTAGTCTAGAAATCAGTGCTAAGCAATAGATGAGTAGAGAGAAAAGTAAGAACAATCTAAATACAAGAGAAGAATTCATTGGTAATTTCATTAGATTGATGATTAATTGTAGGCAATCATTCAAAGAGAATAAAAGAGATATGTGCCAAGAATTGCTCCAAGTTTTAAATCCCTGGTTGCCATTTAAGGCCACTCTATTATTTGGATTATAGCAGAAGAACAATATTGGCACAAATCCACCTGAGTAGCTGATGAGAAACATTTCAAATATCCTGGTGGAGAATTTTCTGTTCCAATCTATGCCTATGATGTGAGATTTGGACTGTAGAGATGTATCTATGAATAGAAATGATGTATTACATCAAAGGATTGGAAGAGGTTTCCTAGGTAGAGAGTATAGAGGGAGAATAATAGGAATGGCTGGGACCAATTCCTGAGGATTTCCAATGTTTAATATTGGAATGCCAAGAAAGCTTGACAGGGAAATCAAAGGAAAACCAGGAGAGGGTTGTGTCCTAGGAGATCAGGAAAGGATGACCTCTAGAGCAGCAGTTATTAAAATTTTTTGTTCCATGGACCCCTTTACCAGTCAGGTGAAAACCATGGACGCTTCTCAGAATGTAATGGGAGATAGTTTTATGATATTCAACTAGCATATGGTCTAATAACTACTATAATTTCAAAGTATGGATGAGCATAAGTGATTTTTCAAGATATGCATCAAATGTAATATGATATGAAATAAATACTACTGCAATTTATTGCATCCATTCATACATGAAGGAAATGCTAGATTTCAGTTAGAGGTCAGAGAAAATAAAGATAATAAATTGATTTTTTTCTATTCAAGCTCATGGACCCCCTGAAATCTTCCCCAAAGGGGTCCATGGATTCCTGGTTAAGAACTCTTGTTCTAAAAGAAATCATTGTATTAGTTGAGAAATCATGTAGAATGAAGAAACATATTTTGAAAACTTGCTTTCAGAAATAGTGCTCTTAATTGGAGAAGGTGTAAACTAAGTGGAAGATGTTAAGGAACAAGAAGAGATTAGCATAGAGGCTTAAGTGCTCTTCTTTGAATAAGGTTGGCCAAAATGTAAGAGAGGTGAAGTAAATGGGGGAAATATAAATAGATGTTAATAAAATTTAAAGATATTTAAAGATATTAAATTGTTTTCATAGGAAAAATGTTTGTAAATTGATAGGACTTATAAAATGAGAATTGGCTGAGTCTGTATCACATCTGATTTTATGGAGTACTCACCAGAACTCAAACTGTAGAAGACAGTGATGCCAACTATATTTTGAGGCAGATTCCATAGGAAAACAGTATTCGCTCTTCTCCCAAAGCTGAACTGTCAAGCATCTTCTACTCTAGTCAAATGCCTTCTCTAGTTTTTCGTACACTTTTATAGGGAAAAACAGTGAATAAACCTTATCAGTGCTACAGCCCAGAGTAAATACCCTGATTACATGTACACTTAACGTAATCAGGACTTGTTAGCTTTGAATAGATTTACCAGACTCAATTCTTTTTGGTTACTAAAAGCCTACTTATTCAATACACATTTCATGACAATATACAACTCATTATTTTTCTTTGTCAGCCAACCACCTTCTGAACTCTATAAATTTCTGATGAAAAATTAGTACTTAACTCTATTGAGGATCTGTGTACATGATAAGTCACTTCTCTCTTACTGTTTTTAAGATTCTTTCTTTGTCTCTGGTATTCAACAGTTTGATTATGTATTAGTGAACTACTCCAGAGAAAAATAACCCCCAAGGAATATACATTTATATATATATATATATATATTTCCTCAGATTGGATAAGTTCAATTATCCCATATTCAAGTTTGCTAATTCTTTCTTCTGTCAAGACTTTTTTAGTTATTGTAATTTTCAACTACAGAATTTCTGTGTGACTCTTTTTTAACAAATCAATTTTATTGCTATATAGTAATAAAGCATACAATTCACCCAAAATGTACAATCAATGGTATTTGGCACAATCATATAGTTGTACATTCATCACTTGAATCATTATTAGAGCATTTTCATTATTTCAATAATAATAAAAAACAAACAAGAAAATTCTTTAGCTCTAATCTCTCTATGCTTCCCCTTCAGTACATGGCTATTCTTGCACAATTATTTATTTACTTAATAAGCAGTTTTATTGAGATATATTCACA
Source organism: Cabassous unicinctus (assembly GCA_029593785.1). Classification (NCBI taxonomy): domain Eukaryota; kingdom Metazoa; phylum Chordata; class Mammalia; order Cingulata; family Chlamyphoridae; genus Cabassous; species Cabassous unicinctus. The sequence goes on from JAQZBX010075614.1 coordinate 11,378, forward strand.
TACCATATGATCTATCTAAAGTATATAGCCAATGGCTTTTAGTATAATCACAATGTTGTGCATTCATCATCACAAAAAAATTTAGATTTATTTCATTACTCCAAAAAGAAAAACTCCACACCCCTTAGCTGGTTCTTCTAAAAAAAAAGTCTTTGTTTTTTTAGGTCAATGTCCATCTTTTCCTCTAGTTCTTTGAGCATATTTTGCACTACTGACATCAAATCTTTGACTAGAAATTCCAATGTCTAGTCTTCTTGCTTTCTTTTGTCCCTTTGAATGAGCCGTAATTTGATGTTCAAACCTCACATTTGTCAATTACATTGGGTTAAAGCTACAGACCAGATTCTCCTAGTCTTTAGTGATAACTGAAGTCTCTTCACCTTTAACTTGTATTCAGCTATTGTGTTGACAGAGATTTCCTTGAATGTCAGGAGCTCAGAGGGTGGGATGATGGCAAGGAAAAGCAACACATAGATTTTCTACCATTTCTTAGGTTGCCTATTTCTAGTTTTAGCTTTTCCTTGGTTGCTGTAAACATTTTCACTGTTTTTTAGGGTTCAGAGAAAGTTGATTCTGGCATTTTCTGGTTGTATATCTATGGGGAGAGCAGGCAGTTGGTGCTTCTTACACTGCCATCATGCTGACATCCTGTTATCATTACTTTTAAATGCACCTTGACAGATTATCATTTAGTACAGCAGGTGACATGGCCATCATGGTACTATCGGCTCTCCATTCAGCTTGCTTGTAGCATCCAAAGTGAGTAGATGATTTCGTGGTTCCTTGTAGGCTACAATTAACACATTAACTTGGCTATACCAGATGCTGAGGCAGGCTGGGGTCAGCATGGCAAAGAAAGCCCTGTGCGGGTCAAACTGAAATTGAAAAGGCACCTGAACCAAGCTATCCAGAGGGTAGAACAGCTTCTTGGACCAGGAGCTCTGGAAATACATTGTTCTCTCAGAACCTCAGATGCTGCAGTGCTGGGCGGCCTCAGGCCCAGTCCATCACTCTCAGTGGAACCAGGCTAGATGTCTGCCTTCCACACCACCACAGACCATGTCCGCAGCAGTGGAGGCGGCAGTTTGGAACATCTGCCTGCCAAGGGGACGTTGTGACAACAGCACCCAACGCTAATGGGGTGACTATACCAGACTCAATTTTAAACCCTCATAAGATGGAGAATAAAGAGATATATCATTTTTTGAAAGGTCTTTTTAAAATATTTTTATTTATTCAATAAATACTTCTGAGTGATTTCTTTGAACCAGGAAATTTTTAGCTCCTGCAGAAACAGCAGGGAGCCACACACCACTGTCTATGGAAAAAGAGCTAAAAATCCATGGAGAAAATATGGAATTACAATAGCGGGGAAATGAGCAAATATGAAATTCTGTTATGAATATTAAAAATGTAACAAAATAGAATATATTTCTAAGGTGGAGAATTAAAGAGAGAAGTGATAGGGCAGAGGCCACATAGCATTCTCCAGCACAGTGAAATTCTCAGAAATTCATAACTCTCAGAAAAAAAATGGGAAAAGAGTATTCTTTTGCAACCTATTTTTTTATAGGGAGAATATATAATTGAAGGGCCTTCCAAAATTAAGGAAAATGAACAATCTCTGAGAACTGTCTGAAAAATAGGTGTACAAGAAAGAGAAAGAAAAGAAAAAGTTATGAGCCATCAACCATATGGACATAACCCATGGTAAAGTGATAGAGTGTAGTTGCGTATTGAAGGGATGGGACAGAAGGGCAGTGATATACTGGGTTGGGTGGTGCAGGATTGACATGTAGATAGATTGGGAAGGGTGGGTTAGAATGCCCAGGATACTGAGGGGAGAGCAGAAATAGACAGGTGGACATCTCTTAAGAGCAAGGGCGGTTCGTAATAGTGGAGGAAAAAGCAGTGTGTCATGGCCTCTTTTTTTTGCTAAGTTAAAATTTATTTTCTTCTCCTTTCTCACAGATTTAGGGCATCATGACATCTGAAGAATTGCAATGTCCCAGAAATTATAACAATTTTCCAACCTTTTTTTCATATATATTTTAAAAGATGCTTAGATTACATAAATGTTACACAAAAATTACAGGGATTCCCATGATCTCCACCTCACATACCTCCCATAACATCTCACATAAACATCTTTCATTAGTGTGGCACATCACCTGCAATGGATATACACATCCTGGGGCTTTGCCACTAAGCATAGACCACAGTTCACACCATAGACCACACTCTCTCCCACACAGTTCTGCATGGTATATGTTGATGTAAAATCGTCTTTATCCGTTGCCACAATGTCATTCAGGACAACACCAAAGTCCTGAAAAAGCCCCTGAATTACAACTGCCCTTCCCCTCCCCACTCTGAAAGCGTCTAGTGGCCACTGGCTCCACCTCACTGTTATATTTTTTTCCATTGCTTATATCACAATATGTCTACAACAGAATACCAGTGAGTCCACTCTAGTCCATAGCTCTTCCCCCAATCCTGAGGGGACTGGAATGGTGATGTCCACTCCAACTCCAAGTAAGAGTGGGATTATATCCCATGTATACAGTGGATGGGATTATCCTGCCTGTAGCTGCAGGCTCTCTCCATTCCCTGGGATGGCCGTAGCCCATCATTGTCTCCTCACCAGGTGACTTGGGTGAGTCCATTGAGCTGTAGAGTAGGAGTTGCAGCTCCACCGAGATTCCAGGCAGAGCTAGCACATAGGCAGGACAGAGGCTCCAGTCTCTGGAAGTACACCCACAAACTCCAGCCTCACATATAGGTTTGAATATGAGGGACTGATGGACCATGTACAGGAAGGACTTATTTGAGTCCCACTCTGTCACTCTCAGGAGCACAGATTCCAAAGTAGAGTCCACTGATAAGGCATCAATCTCTGGGGATATCCCCACTTATATAGGACCTGGGTGTCTCCAGAGCCCTCAAGAGACCCTCTGTGTGGGGTGATATCCACTTTGGTGTTCTATGAGATCCTACTGAGGTGTGCATAAGCGTTACCTCTGGGATGACCTCCCGACACTCTTTGAAGTCTCTTAGCCACATGAACTCATTTGTCTTTACCTTTTCCCCCTTTTTCTCAAGGTTTTTTTCCAATCATGTTTCCAGTTGGCACTTGGTATTAATCCCTCGTTGCCAGGGAGGCTCATCCCCAGGAGTCATGTCCCACGTTGGG
>JAQZBX010075615.1:0-14562 GCA_029593785.1 Cabassous unicinctus
AAAAAAAAAAACAAAAAAAAAAACACACACTCCCAGAAGACTGAAGTATGTGTCTTCCAGAGCTGATAACTATTCTAGAACCTGTTAAAAAAATCCGTGGTCAAGTGGCATTATATTTCAGATATTAAAATAAGCATTACAACAGTTCAATAAAAACTCATCAAACTTTAAAAGCAAGCTACTTTTAATCAATCTTCTCCATTTTAAAAACTAAAACATTTCATATAAATCCAATTTTATTGACTCCCCCATGGAAACAAAATCAGAGAATTATATAGCTAAAAAGACTTTAGGTACCCTCTAGTTTATTACAAATCCATATTTCCTTGACATATAGTTTATTAATTATTTTTAAAATAAACTTTTTATTTTGGAGTAATTTTAGATTAGCAGGAATGTTTCAAAGAGAGCTCCCCCATAGCCCTCACCCAGTTTCCCACATTGCTAACATCTTACATTACCATGGTACATTTGTAAAAACTAAGAAACCAACATTGCTCTTACTAGTAATTAAACTCCAGACATTAGTTTAGAATCTCAGATTACTTCAGATTCATTCAGATTTTGGAGGGTAAAGATGTTCATGAATATTGATTTGCAGGGAAAAAAAGTGTCCTGAGGACCCTCTGTTTAACCATGGGGAAACAGCTGATTCCGGTAGTGGTAGAACTCCATCAAGACTAGAAACAGAGACTTTTGGAGTAATGGTGGAGCATCCACTGAAAGAACTAAAAATTCTGCATAAAATAAGAAGGAAAGGCTTCTTAAATGCATCAATGAGCTGACAAGATAGTCAGGCATTATGGGGCTATGGGCAAAGAAGTCTCCCTGAGAGGTGAGTGGCACGCGCTTCTCCCCAGGGTGTTCATGGATCCAGGCACGAGTGGAGTCTTTGCTAGGTGAGACAGGTGGGAGTTCAACAGGTAAAGGTGAATAAGAAATAATCCTCTCTCCCACCCCCAACCCAACAGCTGCCAGGTCCCTGCAGAGCAGGGGCAGAATGAGAGGGGAAGTCCCTGCCTGGCTGTGGCCGCAAGCCAGTTTTCCTGTGGATTCATAGTCTGAATTCACATCGCCTAAGCAGCCAATGAAAACAAATCAACCAACCCTCAAAAGTGAAGTTAGCTTTAAGTGGCCTTGAACTGGTGATGGCCCAAGAGGCCCAGAAAAGTAATGGATTTCCCTCCAAAGGCCTCAAAATTTTCCAGTGTCTCAATGGCACTGAACATCTTGCCGTCAAAATGAATCAGTCGGGAAGCAGATGTGGCTCAAGCAGTTGGGTGCCTGCCTACCACATGGGAGGTCCCAGATTTGGTTCCTGGTGCCTCCTAAAGAAGACAGTAAGCTGATGCAACGTGTTGGTGCAGCGAGCTGATGCAACAAGGTGACACAGTAAGATGGCACAACCAAGAGACACAGCAAGAAAACACAATGAGAGACAACAAACAGGGAGCAGAGGTGGGTTAAGTGATTAGGCGCCTCCCTCCCACATGGGAGGCCCTGGGTTCAGTTCCTGGTGCCTCCTAAAAAGACAACCAGACAGCGAATGCAAACAATGGGGGGGGGGAGGGGAATAAATAAATAAAATCTAAAAAAAAAAGAATCAGTCATACAAAGAAACCATAGAAACCAGCAGAAACCATAGAAACAGATCCTCAGAGACTTTAGATACTGAAATCAAAAGACACCAATTATAGGACAACTATGCTTACCATGTTTTAAGAAACAAAAGACAAAATTGAAAATATCTGCAGGGTTCCTTAAACCATAAAAGTTTTTAAGTACAGAGGGAATATTTATAGACTTTTTAAAATTTGACTGTATGCTAGGACTTCAAAAAAATCTCGACACATTTCAAAGAATCAAAATCATACAGATAGTGCTCTCTGTCCATTGAAGAATTGAACTGGAATTAATAACAAAAAGATAACTAGGAAACCCCATATGTTGGGAAATTAAACAATGCCGTCCTAAGGTCGGGAACAAGACAAGGATGTCCCTGTGGCCTTCAAGTAATCTAGAGGCGCTTTTAGAATTAATTGGATATGTTTGTTTAAGTGTTTTGAACCCAAAACACTATGTACCAATAATTAATAGTAGTGGTGTTAATTATAGCCTTAGGTATGCAAGCACTTCTCAAGAATGTGAATCCTGAAAAGATTCACTTAGGTCCCTTAATCCTACTCTGGGAATATTCTTAAGGTATTAATCCAAAAGAGAGGAATTAATAAAAAAATATGAATTTCTGTGCTATTTACCTTAATTAATAGTGGAAAGTTGGAGCAATGTCCAACTGAGGGGGACTGGTTACATTGTGCATATAAACACGATGGGTTATAGGGAAGCCATTCATCTTATGATTGGAAAGTTTATAAAATCCAATAAATCAAATACAAAATTGTTCCTCTTATGATTATGTAGGAATCAAGCATGTTCAGAGAGTGTAGAAGACACCCTGGAAAAGATGACAATTTAATTTGTTAGAGGTGGGAATAAAGTGTTTGATTTTTTTTTTATTTTTTAAAAACTCTTTTTTGAAAAGATTTTATTTAATTCTTTCTCACCCCCCTTGTTTGCGCTCATTGTCTGCTCTCTGTGTCTGTTCGTTGTTTCCTCTCTGTGTCTGCTCGTTCTTCATTGTGTCTCCTTGTTGCGACATCTCATTGCCTCATCTTGTTGTGACATCTTGTTGCACCAGCTTGCTGTGACATCTTGTTGCATCAGCTTGCCGCACTAGCCCTTCACTTCAGCTTGCTGTCTTGCTCGTCTTCTTTAGAAGGCACTGGGAACCTAACCTGGGACCTCCCATGTGGGAGGTGGGTGCCCAGCTGCTTGAGCCACATCCACTCCCTAAATTTTTTTTTAAAGAATGTTATTTGTGTGGATAATTTTTTTTAAAAATTCTGTTTGATGTGTAAACTAGGCCTTGATTGTGTCATTTATAATCTGCCCTGCTCCTCCATGACTCCCCTTCCATCCTTGCCTCTTTCTGCCGGTTTCATATCTACTGAGCTTAGAAAATTCAAATAACTCATAAACCCTTCCATCTATCCCCAGTGCTGTTCACCAGCCAGATTCCCTTATAAAGCAAACAAGAATGCTCCACAAAGAAGAGGCACATTCCTTTCCTGCCGACTGTTGATGGCTTCAAGTCTCTTCCTGGGTTCTTTCACTTTCTGGTCCTTTGGCTATTGAGTGTCTCTTTGCTTAATAAACCTGTTGGGGATTGAATCATGTCTCCCACAAAAGGCATGTTCAGGTCCCAACCCCTGGTCTTGTGCATATGAACTCACTGGTAAAGATGACCTCTGAAGATGCTGGTTGAGATGTGCCCGATCTGAATGAGGGTGCGCCTTATCCAATATGGCTGACATCAGAATAAGCAAAGGAAACTGGGCTTGGAAAAGGGAGAAGCCATCGTGAGCCGCCAGAAGCTGGAAGCCAGTGGAACCAGGAAGAGAAAGGAGAAGATGCTGCCATGTGCTCTGCCATGTGACAGAAAAGCCAAGGAAGCCCAAAGATTGCTGGCAGCCAGAAGATACCCTCCCTTGGAGGAAACAAGCCTTCTAGCCTCTGAAACCGTGCGTCCTCGTTGTTAAGCCAGCTCATTGCATGGTATTTGTTTTAGCAGCTGGGATACTAATGCAAAGCCCCAAACCATTTTCATGGCATTTGGATGTCCCAGGGCATCTGCAGAGAGGAGATCCACATATTGGAGAAAAGCTATAGCACTAAACACTGTGAACTTTTGAGGGCTGTAAAGAATTCCTGGGAAAAACATAACAAAACAAACAAAGAATTTCTGGGAACTAACATATTGAAAGGAACTAACAGGGTCCTTCTACCTTCCCAAACCAGGCTGGGTGGAAAAGTGTAATTGAGCTCTTCAGTCTGCTTTTATTGAGAAACCTGGGCAAACCCCTGACCCCCAGGACAACCACTGGCCAGCGCCCCTAGAATGCAACGCAAGGGTCAGGAAGCTGCCCCACTGGCCAAAGGAGCCTGCCACAGCCAGAATGAAAGCCGTGGCTGGAGGCAGCGGGAGGAGACACACGCTTGCCTTTTCCTTTCTATATTGGAGGCAGCTTTCATGTTTGCAAAATTACCCTATCCTGTCCAGGGTGCCCACCCCAATTTCTTTTTTTATCTGGCCATAGAAGGCAGTAAGACTTCCAGGGCTGAACAACAACAGCTTTCTGTGCTATTTTAAAGCAGCTATTTTTTGTTCTTAGTTATTGGTCCTCAAATTTGGCCTTAGGCAAAGCCCTATGTCATCCGCGGGGTGGGGGGAGGCCCTCACTGGGGTGGGATCAGGGAAGTGAGAGCTGGCTGGAATAGGGGGGTCTTAGCATAGCAGCCAGTTCCTGGAGGAGAACCAGCCACCACTGCCAGCCAGAAATGCTGAAGGGCAGCCAGAGCTGCTGATGGGGAAGGGGGGCCGGCACCTCACAGCAGCGCCTTTGATGAGCACTGGTGTTCCTTAGATACCCGTGTGCCAGAGAAACCGGCTGGGATTAGTGGCTGTGCTCAACTCTCTTAACAGCCCTTGAAGTTCAGGCCCTGTGGGGGGGCCTCAAACGAAACAGGATGTGTGTGTGTTTCTACGCCTTGGGGCCACATCCGGGAGTCTTGCGCTGAGAGACCCTCCAGAGGCCCAGCGAGCACTTAAGCAACCCAAGGAGAGAACAGAGCCCCGGCCTCTCAACCCCACTGTCCCTTGTTGCTATTTTAATGTGGATGCAATTGTAAAATAAATAAACCATTTTCTCCATCATAAAAACCAGGAAGGAGTTCATGGGTATTTTTGGCAACATGTCCTTCCCTTCAAGAAAAAGGAGAAAATGCAACTGAAAAACAAACTGCACCCTCTCCTCCAATTTAGAAGGATAATGAAATGTGAGAAGAGAGTAAATATTCATCTGCTTAATAATTGAGTGCTTTTGACCTTCTAGCAGGATAGACATTCTCCATGTGAAAATTGTTACCATGGTTTTATATCTCACGTGTGAATTGTCATAATGATGATGCCTCTCCAGCGGCATATTTTCAGGTGACTGTGGAAACGGCTGCAAATCAAAGGTTTCATTTCTAGTCCCAGCTTGGTTAGTGGTGCAGCCTTCTAGCTGTCCAAAGCCTGCCACTGTATCCCTCAGCCTGCCCTATCTTAAAAGGCCTCATGCTCCAACACGACCTCCTCTACCCCTTCTTCTTTTTCTCTTCCTTCCCCTGGAATTGCCTATCAGAATTCCCATTATCTTAGAGGGACCGACTTCTGCTAGGCATTCTAGGTTGGAAAACAATTGGATTAAAGTTTTGGGTACTGCTCCCCACCCCTGCCCACATTTTAATAAGGCTGCTTATTGCCTAACTGGTAAAATTTCAAGTACAGCCACTAGATCAATTGTCTAATTCAAGGCTTCTCACCCTCGGCACGACTGACAATATGAGCCGAATCATTCTTTGAGGTGGAGGCTGTCCTGTGCACTGTAGGATGTCTAGCAGCATCCCTGACCTCCACCCACTAGATGCCAATAGCACCCACCCCCAGCTGTGACAATCAAAAATGTCTCCAAACATTGCCAACTGTCCCCAGGGGACTACAGGGGACAAATTCTCCCCTGAATGAGAACCACTAATCCATCTCATCAGTAAAATTTCAGGCATGGTAATTAGGTTACTTTTAAAGGAGATTTTTTGGGGAAGGTCAGCCTTATGAAATTAGAGTAGGTAGCTGTGCAGGTGCTTTCTATTCACCTTAGTTTCAGACAAGCAAGGGAAAGCAGACTGCACCCATGAGAAAAGCCGTCAGAGTGAAAGACAGGTCTACACTGGCAAACGGCGTGTGCATGGGGGAGATGATGGCTGGTGGCAAGGGCAGCCAGAGGAGCAGGTGGGGTAAGCCAGTTCTGCGGTGTGGTGTCCTCCCTGTAACCTGTCAAGTCTTCAGTAAAGTCGCTCAGCTCTCAACATCCAACTGCACATGGATTTCCTTGTGGAAAGTTATAATGTGGATCTGCTAGTTCAAGTCCAAGTTGAGGTAGAATTTATGGATCCAAGGGCAGAGACGAGGGGCTCATGTAGTAGGAAGATTGGAAATTGATAGAAATGACCGAGAGGGTAATAAATTGCACAGACTGTTATTTGGGAAGTTTGGGCCAAGTTAATCAAAATTGGTGAGGAAGATAGGCCGAGGACCCAAATTGCAAATTATGTTCTTATAGGAGGCTCAGCACCTTTTCTAATGCTAGGAATGTATGGAAACAAAGTATGTGCTACGGAATGCACCCCAGATTGGCAATTAAAACTTTGTGTCCTTTTAAAGGTGCCATTGGGCGGCTCCTTGGGGAGCTCCAGGAACCAGACGATTCTGTCTGAGGAATGCGGCTGGCTGGGGCTGCCGACAGCTCTTCCTGCTTAGAAGCAGGGGACTTGGAACAACGGGCTGGGGTGCTGCGTGCTCCCAGCAACCCCACCATTTGCTGCCTTAAAAAAAACAATAATAAAAAAAGGGACTCGTGTTCTAGCAACATTGCTCTGTGGTGGGAGCCTGTGCTAGGAGTTCGAAGACCGGGGATCTAGTCCCAACTCAGCTGACTCGTAGCCCTGTTTCCTTGGGCAGGTGATTAACCTCTCTGAGCCTCAATGTCCTTATGATATGAGGTTGGTAAGAGGAGGCAAATAAGACCCATAGGTAGAAGCATTTTGATAACTAAAGTGCCCTACAGATTTTAGGACTGAAAAGAGGGGAGGGTCTTTGTGCTGCCTAGTGTGATCCCGTCTCGATTTACAGATTTTCAATGCTTAAATTCAGGGATAGGGAACCTGGGGCTTCTTGAAGAAACACATCCAATTGAGGGGCAACCTGAATTTTTTAAAAATCATTGAAATGCGCTGAAATTTACCTTTGTATAACCTTTACCTTTTGATTCTAATTCTGCCCGTGGAAATCACACTGAAAGGCCCAACGCCCTTCTCTAGGTGACAGCCCTTTTAACATTTGAAGACATCTGTCGTGTATAGTCCCTCTCCCCCACGCACCCCTCCTTCAAACCCAACTTCTTCAGTTCCTTTCGTTGTTCCTTACAAGGTGATGGAGTGTCACTTAGAAGAGTCATTCCCAAATGGGAGTGGGATGGTAGGGAGGACAGATCCTAGGGCAAATATCAGAGTCAGCTGGGGGAACTCCCACAACGCACCCACCCTGTTGTCCCCAGAAGAAGCCCTCTTCACCACCGTGGTTCCCGCTGAAGTCCACGCCCATCCCTCCCCTCCCCTGCTGCCATGGCCATTTGGAATCCACCCTGGACGGTTATCTGATGGTCCTTTTATCACTGGAAAGGGATTGTTCGAGTGAATGATGTGGGAGCAAGAGAAAAGAATGGCTGAGAAGCAGGGACAGGTGGTTAGACCACCCCATCTCAGGGAGGTTGATGTGAAATGCTTGAGGCCACGTAGTTCCCCAGCCACTGAGCTCGCTACTCCAGGCTATTTTCTTTCACCCCCAGAAAAACCAGGAACTATTTGCAAGCTTTTTAAGCTCATGTTCCCACCTAAAGGATTTTTAAAGTGCTTTGCACTTCCTAGAATAAGAGTGCTCGGTTAAGCCTGGATAACTGTATAGTCATAGCTTAGTGAAAAGCTGGAAATGACAGTGAGCCACTCAGACAGAAACCTGGGGTTACTGTTTTTTGGTTATAGAGTTGCATTGTTTAAAAACAGATCTGAGATCTTTTACACTTCTCTGCTAGTGTGGCCTTATGTAGGGAGCTGATGATGTCTTAAAACTTGTTTCTCTGATAACAAAATTGAGTTTTAAATGTCAGTGAACCAGAGATGCTCTTGGGTTACTTAAAGCAGAAATAATTGCTATCAGAATGGCACCAAGACTCAATTCTTAGTAATAAGTATAATCATTCAGCCTTATAAGGTAGGCCCAGCTGATACTCTTAATTTTCACCCAGATGTCAGGTGGCGGAGAGAGCTAGAACCTGAAGGCTCTGATTCCTGGTCTAGTGATATTTTCCCTCTCCCAAGACTTTTGTGCTTGTCTTGTCTTTTGGTGAAAAACAGATGAGGTATTTCAATGGTAATAATCCATTTTATTCCATAGACATCATAATAGAATAGAAAATCAAAAGGCTTGACCAAATCTTTAGCTGAACACAAGTTGAGGGGGCTGGTATATGAAATGTATGGGAATGGGGGTCATTCTTGTATATTATTAACACAGTGGCCTTGGAAAGGAGAGGGAGGAGACAGGACGGGGGCAGGGGCAGGGGAAGCCATGGTATCCCCTGGATTTCTTCCTCTGGTCTGCTAGGCTCCAGGAGTGGGTTGTTTACTCTTACTGTGCAAACTTCCTGACAGCTAACACTCTCACTTGGATTCTTTCCAGTCTAGTTCCAAAACTCTAATCTTTATGGAGACCACACTCATTAAGATTTCTGAAATTTTACTCACTGCCAAACCCAAAGATTCCTATTCCTTTGCCATCCCCATCCTCTCCTTGCTTCCTTACTGTTCCACTCCCTCAGGCTCCTCCTGCCTTATCTCCTCACCACTGGCCCATTTCCAGAAAAGTAAATGCAGATTGACTATGAAGCTAAGAAGCTTAAGCCTTAGAGCTCTCACTTGCACAAGCCCTCTCTAAGGCCTTGGGAAAACTTTAGTTATTTTCTCTTTGTAATTTTTTGTTTACTCGATGCCACCCTCTGTTTACCTATACCCTCTGCCGAACTGTATATGCTTCAGGCTTTGCCAAATCTGGATTTGCCTCCTACTCCAACAGATTCTGTCAATATCTGAGTGACAGCTACCTACTTACTTTTGGAATGAGCTCTTGGTTTAATCCTAATGTGTTTTCTCCACCATGATGTCCATTAGAGGTTGATCCAGTGTATATATGGTGCATGTGTCTCGAGCTGCTCCAAAAAGTGAGGCTCAGAGATTGGGACTCTGAATACCCTCCACCCTGCCCTTCAACCACAGCAGCTCTTCTTGTATGTATTTAATAAATTGTTGTTCTGCTTAAGATTTTGTTTGAAGACAATGTCCTGGAACTCATTAAGACTATGAAAAACCATAATTCCAAGTAGCACACAGCTGGCCCTTAACTGTTCGTTTTGATAAGATGATTATATATATATGATATTTTGCCCATAAAGCATGAAATAATAATTTGCTGTGACATCTAATTTTCAATATGTCAAAGATTTGGACAATGAATCAGCATGATTCTTCCCATCTGGTGGAATTATTTGGAGTGAAACATAAAAGTAAATAGAGTAAATGGTCAGTAAGATATTGTTTTTTCCTTCTCTGTACCTTGTGTATAGGGGTTTGGCATATTAGTGAAGTCATCAGGTTTTTTTTTTTTTTACTCATACCATAAAGCATTCTTCTAATTAAAGATGAGATGACAAAGCAATACGATGAAACATAATGAGTACTGGTTAATGTTGCAATGTCAACCTTGGGAAACATGTCGCATTTATCCAAGAGCAGAATGGTAAAATAATGAAATGTAGTTAACAGGTCTTCTGATAGCTCTACACAAGAAAACTACATTAGGGCCCTTGAAATGTTCACTGTGTGTATGCTAATCTTATCTTTTTGCAGTTGATGATACTTCAAAAACCATTCCATCCCAAAAGGGTGATATTCAATGGCAACAGAGAGGTGTAATGAGAACCAAGAGTGTCCAAGTATTTCAGCACAAGCTGGGGAGCTAATTATTAGACCATAGAACAATCAGAAGATGATTGAGGGTCATTATAGATCATGCATTGAAAATGAATAATCAATAGACGTGACATTTAAAAAGGTAACCGGCTAATGAATACTATTTACAATATGCCAAAGACAGCAATTTACCCTCTATACTCAGTGTTACTCAAGCTCTTCAAAGAGTAATGTATCCAGTTTTGGTTTCCACATTTTAAGAAGGATACTGGGAAAACTTCATAAGGGGTCTTTTGAAGAGGTAGAAGACCTCCAAATGTTCGAGAACTATTGGGCACTGTGGACCAGGGCCTCTGAGTATGCTGGAGCATGGAACACATGCATTGCCTTCCCTCCTCCCGAGAGCACACTGAAGTATGAGAATAGAAGTACATGGAGAATAAATCTTTGATGGCAACAAAAATGCAAAAGAGGTTCACTGGCAGATGAGGGATGACAATTTCTGAAGGTGGAAAGAGGATGGAAGGGTGTTGGTAGGTGGGACAGGGCAGTGAGGGGTGTGCATGGAAACTGGCACTGATCTTGCTAGAGCCCTAGAGAGGTGCTGAGCCAGAGGAGGGAAGTGAGATGTGGGGCTGCAAGCAAGGTGGAGTGCCTGAAGTTCCGTGTGTGAACAAGCTGCCTGCAGCAGATCCCTCTGCCTCCCTCTTCCCGCACAGAGCAGGTCTCTGGTTCCCAGCAGGCAGACACCAGAAGGGTCTACTCCAAAGTCACTGAATAAACAGGCTGAATTGTGCTACAGCCACTAGTGTGAGTCTGGGGCCCCAGAGTGAATATTCCTTCTTCTGACTTAGATTGGAGTGTATCAGGGGCAGAAAGGGTGGGGGAGATTGCCAGCTTACTGCCCCGGTCCTCACCCACCTTTCCTGAATAAAGCACAGTCAACACAGTCCACCTGTGCACACCGAACTCCTTATTCACCTTTCCATTCAGAGAAGTCAACGGAGAACCCACAGCAACTAATCAGAATTGTTAGCCTGGTCACTCGTTCTTAAACATTCGTGAGCATCGCAGTATCCCCAGAGTTTCAGAAGAAAACCAGCAACACGGAGGAGAACAAGGAATATAATCAAAGAAGACAACTGACTTTGGAGGAAACAGTAAAGTTAGGAAACAAAATTAAATTAAAAGTCCAAGTACTTCCTTAGATATGTTCAAGAAAGTACTGCATATCTACAATGTAAGAACAGAAACAGAAAACCAGCACAGGTAAGAAATAAGTTAGAAACATGATTGCTAAAATTAAAATCTCATAGAAGAGACAGAAGTTAGAGTCAAATGAGTCTTCTAGAACATATCTCAAAAAGATAAAGAAATGGAAAAATATGAAAGGAAAGATAAGAGACATAGATAATCATCTGAGAAGTGAAATATCTGACTAATAGGAGTTTTAAAGAAAAAAAGGTGAGTAATTATTAAGAAATAATAGAGGGAAATTTTCCAGAGCAGTAAAAAGACATTACTCATCAGCTTGAAAGGGCCCAGTGAGTGCCAAGAAAGCAGGTGAATGTATAATGAGCCACATGTAGACCCAGCCTGAGGCTATTTCAGAACATCCAGGAGGAAGGAGCAATCTAAGAGCCTCCAGGAAAAAAGGCTAGTTCACACATGAGGACTAAGAACAGACCGGCTTCAGAGCTGCCAGCAACCTGTTAGCAGGTACTGGGACAGTTAAGAAAGAGAAACACATTCCGCCTTTGATGAAACTAGGAGCCACCTCTGAGTCTGGACGACAGGAGATGGGGAAGAGCTAACACAGGAAGTGAAGATGGGATCAGGTTGCTGGGAGACGCTGAGCCACACACATGGCTGCAGGTTTGGGACGAAGCCCTGGAAGCACAGCTCTTCAAAGCACACGTCACATCCTTAAGGGTAAGCAGAGTGTGGGCCGGCTTCAGGGGTTTCCCTACACTTTGTTTGGCATGAGAAAGAAGCAGGGGCAGAGTCACCCGACAAGCCCCATGTGCAGGAAGCAGCCTGATGGGGGGAGTCCCCACGCTACGTCTCTGTTGGCTGGGAGAAGTCCAGGCTAAAATAGCTCACTCACTCAGGCCCCGTCACAAGGGGAATTCCTGCCAACCATAACACGGCCCCTCCCTGACGCGAACCTCCCGCAAATAACTGATGCAGGGAGAACTCGCCTCACGTAAAGATGAGTCAGAAAGAAGCCAGCACTGGACCTATACAAAGATACCCTAAGAATAAAACAGGAGAAAGGAACAAGTCAAACAAATAGCCGAAGAACCTTCACCAGAAAAATGGCCAGGGAGAGAATGAAAATTATGACCAAACACAAATCCTAGAACAAAAACATCAGCCTTCTAGATCAAGAACACACAGCAAACAATGGGACACAGAGAGCACAGTGAAATTATTTTAAAAGAAACAGTTGTTATTAGAAACTATAACATGAAATGTGACAAAGACCAAATGTATCTTTCCTAATAAATGTCAATAAATGAACTTACCCATTAAAGCAATGACTTTCAACTGAGCCACAAAGCAAATCCCAGTTTTATGCTCTGCATAAGAAATCACTAAAACAGGGAAGTGGATGTGGCTCAAGCAGTTGGGTGCCCATCTACCACATGGGAGGTCCCGGGTTTGGTTCCTGGTGCCTCCAAAAGAAGACAAGCAAGTCAGCCAGCTGGCACGACAGGCTGGCATGACGGGCTGGCACTGTGAGCTGACACAACGAGATGACACAATGAAGAGACACAACAGAGAAACACAATGAGCAGAGGTGGCTTAAGCCATTGGGTGCCTCCCTCCCACATGGGAGGTCCCAGGTTCGGTTCCTGGGTTTGGTTCCCTAAAAAAAGAAGACAAGCACACAATGAACAGACACAGAAAGCAGACAGCAAAGTGCAAACAACAAGGGGAGGGGTAGAAATAAATAAAATACATCTTAAAAAAAAAAGAAATCACTAAAACAAAGCGATTCAGAGGGTTTAAATAAATGGGTAGACAAAGCCATGCCAGGCAAATGATCCTGAAAAAAATAACATGTTATTTATTTTTTTAACTAGATAAGACAAATAACCAAAAGCAGCCACATGCACAACAACAACACCAACAAAAAAAACACAAAACAGGACTAACAGTAGTGAGGTAGGGCTGGTACATAAAAATATCAATGAAAAAATTAGGAAGACCAAAAATAAAGCCAAATTTATACAGGAACCCACTGATGAAAATAGCACTTCAAATAACTAGGGAAAATATTAATCCACAAATGATCTGGCAACAACTAGATGATCATCTGAAAATTAGCTTGGATTCATGTTTCACACCCTGCATCTAACTAAATGCTAGATAAATAAAAAATTATCTGGAGAAAAAAAATTTAACTGGAGAAAATGAAAGCATGAAAGTAATAAATGAAAATATAAGAGATTTTAAAAATAATCGGAGAGAGGTAGAACTTCTAAATATGACATAAAAACCCAGAAGCCATTAAATAAAATATTAATAAATTTGATTACATAAAAGTGGAATATTTCACCATCAACAACAAATATATAAACAAAGCCATATAAACACAATCCAAATATGAAAAACTGAAGCGGGGGTAGTATTTGCAACTTTCATCACAGTCAAAAGACTAATTACTTTAATCAGTAAGTAGCATCAACAAATCAATACAAAAGACCATAGGCTCAATAGAAAAATGAGCAATAAAGATGAAAAGCTATTTCACAGAAAAATATATACATTGGCCTTAAAGTTATGAAAAGATGTAAAACACCAAGAAATGCAAATTAATATTACAATAAGTTCCTATGGTGGAGTCTGCTAGTTGTCCACCAAAATCCATTCTCTCTTCCTTCTTGGCTAAATCTATCTCATCCGCCCTTGCAGTTAGCAGTGGCCAAATGATTAACTTCTCATCCAGTGGAATGTGAGTGGAAGCAATATGTGTCACTTCCAGGTTTAGGCCTTCAGAGCAAGGACATGCCTCCTCGACCCTTTCTTCCCTCCTCCCTTTGGCTGGAACCTTGGAAGGTGAGTCAGCTTTGAACATGCTGACAAAGACATACCCGGGGGATGGCCAAGCAGCCTGACTTGGAAGAAACCTTAGTGCCTGAATGACTATGGAGAGCAGACCCCTCACCAACTTGGAAGCTCACTGTGCACTTAAAGAGAAAGAAATACATGTATGTCTGAGAACATATTTTAAACATAATTTTTAAGAAGAAAAATTTACATGTCCATCAATAGGAAGGTGGTTAAATAAGTTTCGGTACATTCATATGGTGGAAAACTCTGCAGCTGGTTTAAAATGAGGTAGCTCTATATGTAGTAATTTAGAATAATGAAAATACATGTAAAGGGAAGACGTACTGGAGAACAGTATGCACTATGTGCTATTTGTGTAAAATATTTTAAATAGAATAACCATAGGTCTTTAAATATGCATAGACTATTGATATTGATGGATGCTCTTGGGTTAGGGCACAGAAATTAGAGGGAGATCTACTTTTCATCATCTACCCTCTTACATGGTTTAAATTTTGTACGAGTTGTATGTGTGACATATATCAAAATGTAAGTAATTCTTTTTTAAAAACTGAATTGAGGCTGTGGTTCCAAATGGGAATTCAAGACATGATTTTTTATATTTTCCCCTCATTAAATTGATGTTAAAGAAACAAAAAATGTATAAAGCCAGAGCCATGAAGAAAACAGGGAGGTAACTATCAGCAGACAAGAGATTGCACACGTTCCTAGAAAATGGAAACGAATGGAGAAGTAATGAAGCAGGTGGAGGAAGCCACAGGTTAGAAAGGGTAGCAACAAAGAAGGCAGACTATCAGACGT
>JAQZBX010075616.1:0-14564 GCA_029593785.1 Cabassous unicinctus
AGGAGGTAGAGACGGCCATGACAGTTGTATTCATTCGACATTGCCCCGAACAGGAGACTGTTGGATGAGAAGGATGCTCCCTGGGTGTATTAAATGAAAAAGTGAACACAAGTCCTCTCTTTAGATGACAGCAGGTGGTCTGGCCATTCAAAAGCTGAGGACACCGAGACCTTGTCTGGGGAGAGTATTCGGTTATCCAAGCCCTGTGTTTCTGGGAAACAATGAAGGTTAAGAAATGCCCCCATCCTGTGTGTGCAGAAGACAACTAACTGCAAAAAATCACCCTTCCCTGTATCAAGTAGATAAGACTCATGTATGCCCTGAGTTTACCTATGACAAGCTAGACAAAGACCCTCCAAATTCCCATTCGTTGCCTCATAAATGATTAGTTGAACTGCTTGTGCCCACTGATCAACTGGAACAAAATGTGTCAACCAAACTTGCATTAAATTTCTCTCGTCTCCCACACCCCTGAACTTTAAGGATGCCTCCCAGAAAATAGGCTGCTTCATCTGGTCTACTATGTGACCTGCCATCCTTTCATCCCACTTCCCTACACCCATTTCTTTCCTCTCTCTTTATAAAGAATAACCCTTGTGGTCAGAGCCTTCCTATTGCAATCGCTCCTTCCCCTTATAATAATCCTTTCAAATAAAGTCCGGATTTGTTTTTTATTTGACACTAGATTATCAACATTGGCCTGTCCAAGCTCCTTGGCACTGCTGTGCTCACCACTTTACATGTACAATCCTAGGTAATCTTTACAATAAGATAGTAGTAATTTTAATATAAATGAGGAAACTGATGCTGGATGAGGTTAAGCAATTTGCATGTTCTCTCAGCTGGCAAGAGGAGGCATCAGACCAGGCCGTTTGGCTGCAGTCATTGCTGTGCTGCCAGTCACTTGTCTCACCCCTGGGTAGTGAGTAACCGAATGCATCATGAATGGAATTTTGCTTTTTGGCTGACTGTCAGATTAACTGCACAACAGACCCTGCAAGAGGTTCTCAGAGAAAAGTGAGATAACCCGGAGCGGTCCCGGGTCTGGGCAGACTTGTATCTTTTCTGAGAACAAACTTCCAAGATACACCAACAAAGGCCCCAGCTAGCCGGCACCCTGCCCCAGCGACACCAAGGGACAGGACCAGGAGGTGACTCCTGTGAAGCTGAGAGCCTTTTATTTACCCCAAACTCTCCTGAAAGACAAATACGTGCTAATCGGCTCCCAGCCTCTCATGACTTCCTGTTTTCTTTGGTGCGTTATCTCAGGCGGCTGCTCCCTGGCTTGTTTTAAGTTCATATTCACTGCAGAACAGAGCAGAAGAATTAGGGGTGAGACCACAACAGTTTTCCTTTTTCTCACAAATTAAAGCAATTCATAGATAAGTCTATTGCACAGCTTGTTTACAGGGACCTATGCTAAATAGAATCTTCCATTGTTCTAGGGCTTGTGTTCACCCTTGGAATAGGAAGTCCCAAGAGAACATCTCAAATCATTCTTTAAAATAAAAAGTCATGACTGAAATGCCACATTTCCACAAGCAATTAACAACTTTTGTAATTTTTACAATACCCCATATTCCTTTCATCTCCAAAAAGAAATGACTCACTTATTAATATGCGCTGAGGCCTGATCAAAGGTGAAATGAACTGGACTAGCACCTCCTTTCTTATGCTTATAAAGAGCTATTTTTATAATTAAATCCAAAAGTTCAAAGACGTGAGAGGGTTCTTGGTGACATTCCTTGAGGGCACACTAATCTCAAATCCCCTGGGATGTATCATTTGCTCTACCACTTTTCTGGTCTTTTTGCCCCACAGGCAGGCATTTCCTAAGGCTAGAACTCGTCTCACTTATATTGGTAGGAATCACTGCAGTAAAACACAAAGATATATTTGAACATCAGTATTGGCAGCAGAATGCACAGAGCATGAAAAAACACCTGCATGGCTGTTACTTCTTATCTAGAGCTCTTTTAGAAACTTTTTCTTGACTTTCAAATTGTCCATGTGAATACGAGGGAGGCGGACTAGATGATATTTAAGATTCCTTTTAACGCTAGTGACGTAAAAGCTATGTACAGTCTTTCTCCTAAGGCTTTCAGTACAGTCCCTTAGAATTTTTTAATGATTATTTAGGACAAATATTTTCATTGTATCAATACAAATCAGTTTTTTTTTTTCTTTTTGCTAAAACATTAAGCATGGTTTATTGAAATAAATGTGTAACTCATTTCCTCTCCCTTCCCCCTCCCTCCTTCTCTTCCTCCACCTCTCTCATTTCCTCCAAATAATATCTACTGGCCTAAAAAGTCAAATTCTTAAATGAAAATTGTTTTTCAGTAGAAGGCTTGTCATTTAAATTACTTTTCTCTACATGCACCATGGCTTCAGAAAGGTAACTGAGGGAAAATTGGCTTATATAGGTACATGAATATTCTTGCCTCTTCTTTCTGAAACAAAGACATCTCTGATTAGTGGAGGTGGTACCTAGGTATTGATTTTGAACAGCAAATTAATTCAGAATGGGAGCGCTCCCTCTTCATGTCAAAAGTGGCTTGGCTCAGCTTCAAACCATTCAGGGGAAGCCTCACATGTACCAGTGAGCTGTTGTTTGCAAGGAAATTTCCTGTCTGCTTTCCATGCTACCTACCATGCATCTTTAAGATTCAACTACATCCCTTAGAACCCTATATCAAATATTATTCTGACATCATGCAGTACATTCAATTAGAATCCCATAGCTTATAACACAATAGTGTACTTTCTTCAAGTAAAACAAGAAGGAAAGGAGGTAGATAAACCTTGTGGAAACTAGAAGTTCCTACAATTTAGTTTGCTCAGTTAATAAGAGGTGTGTGTGTTTTTTTTTGTTTATTTTTTATTTTTTTCTTTTCAATGTTTGCTTCCTTTTAATGAAGACTGTGTGTACTTGTATATTGGGTCAGATTAGTCATTGACATAATTTCAGAGCTGCAAAGACCAAGTTACGCTTGGCAAGTGAACACATAGTGGACAGTCAGACTGTGTTATTTGTGCCTTATTAAACAAAACATTTATAACCTTCTTCAAGTTTTACAGTTCGGTTTCAGCTGTGGGTATTAAAATATGATCTGCTGCCTGGAGCCCAAAGACTCCAAAGCCCTATTGCAGTTGCACTTATCCCCTACTTCTGGAGAAAGGAAAGCTATGCCTCACTTAAAACTGCTGTCAGTGTGGAAACATTCCAGAGGAGCGGGGCTGGAGGCATAGGGGGTGGGGAGAAGCAGCAGCTCCATGTGGGGCCATAAGTAGATAAGTGGGGGTTTCCTTTGCCAAGGAGCAGTATCACCAGGCTTTACGGGCCACTGGGAAGAAGAAAGGGACTACAGCACCCTTGTTGAGGCTTTGGGGGCAGAAAGTAGAAGAGGGCCTGAAGGAGAATAAAGAGTAAAAAGTTAAGAGAGGAAAATTGGGAAAAGAAGTAGGAGCCCTGAGCCTCAAGGTAATTTCTGGCATAACTTCAGCGAATGCCTGAAAAATCATGCTAATGTGATGATGCTGTCCTTGGCTCGTGCTTTCCTGAAAACAAAGGGCTGCTCCCCAATACTATGAAACAAGGAACCTGAAGACAGCCACCTGCCTATTTGCCAGCTTATAAGCATCCAATATCAGCACAAGTTAGTTATTCTAGCTTATTTTATGGGCTGTTACTTGGTTATTTAAGGATCACCAGTGGTGAGGTATTGGGTGATTTACTGCAGAATATTATTCCACTGTCATTAAATATAATGAGATCATTGGCAAATTTTCTTTCTTCTTCATGTTCTAAAGTGAATGGTTAAACTATGCATTTGACAGTTAATATGATCCACAAAACAAGAGCTTTCTTCCATTCACCTTTATATCTTGAACAGAAAACATCTTCCATCCCAGTTTTCCGGAGCTCTGCAAACCCTGCTGACTTCTTTGCACACAATTACTCAGTTAAAATGCTACTGAGAGTTGCTTTTGACTTTCTTAACGCACTGAACATGATTCTTAAAGAAAATAAGGGTGAGCATTACAGATTCTAGTAAAGATATGAGAAGGAAGCAGATCGGTGTCATTCAGTCAGTCCCTTCTTTCCCCTGGTCTCTGAAAGGATCATCAGAGCACTGATGGTCATAGCATTGCCATTCCCATGCAAGAAGCACACTAGGCTAGGTGTCCGCTTTGTCCCTGTAGATCTGCTCTCCACCTTCTCTGATCCACTGCAAGTGCAGGAGGCTCCCTACCATAGTCCTCATCACCCCAGCTCATATGCCTTTGGTTTGTGTTGACAGACACTGTCAGAAGATCAGGGAGTACAAGGAATGAGCAGTACTGGAGAGGAATTTCCTCCCCCCACTGACCCTCTTTCTCTCTCTCTCCCAGGCTCAAGTGGGCAGTAACTGAAATCCTTAATGTAAAGCCACAGCTCCTGTCTGATGGGACCTCTCTCACCAGAGAACTCCATCTTGACCAGTTTCTGATAACCACTCCCTGCCTTCCTTCAGACCTGTGAGTGGTACTACTTCTTGCTGGACCTGGTTCCTATCAGTGTCACCAATTAGGGATTGCCTTACCTTGCCCACAGAAAAATATAGATATAGGTATAGGTATAGGTATAGGTATAGATATATAGATAGATACCAATATAGATATAGATACAGATATCTAGATAGATATAGATAAACTTTATTTTTAAAGAGGTTTTAGATTACAAAAAAGTTACATTGAAAGTATAAGGGATTCCCATATACCTCATCCCCTCCCCCCTCTGACATCTTCCCTTATTAATAACATCTTACAGTTGTGTGGTACATTTGTTGCAATTGATGAATAAATATAGAAGCATTGCTATGAACCAAGGTGGTTTACACTTAATTCCAATGCCCTAAAAATGCCCTATGTTCCACGTATTATTCCCTTTCCCTCCCCTCAGAACCTCTAGTAGCCATTATCTTTATAACAATGTTACATGTTCTTCCATTACTACAATATTAATAAATTTATTTTGTTCATGGTTGCATTCTCTTCTTATGTTTGGTCATTCCTTAGTCTTGATAATTTGAGGATGGTGATGCCCACTCAGCCTCAGACTGAGATGGGGCTTAAATCTTACGGGGCAGATGGAGGAACTGTTTTGCTTGCAGTTGTAGATACTCTCCATTTTTTGAGATGGGGGTTGTCCACCATCATCATTTTGTTAGTTGTCCTGGGTGAGTCCAATGACCTTGAGGGTAGGTGTGGCCGCAACTCTTCTGAGATTCAGGGATCAACCGGCATATGAACAAAACAAAGATCTAAGTCTCTGTGATACATATTAACGGGTATAGTGCTAACTGTAGGTTCAAATAAAAGGGGTGGAAGAACCATGTGCAGGGAAATTATAAACAAGTCTAACTCTCTTACGTTGGGGAAATAGAGTACCATATACTCCAAGGTAGGGCCCACCGATGGGGTGCTGATTTCATGGGGTTGTGGGCCTTGCCTATAGTGTCTGGATGCCTCTAGAGCCCTCAGGAGCACCCCTATTTGAGGCTTTGTTCACAGTGACAGTGAGATCTACCTGAGACACACATAAGTGTAACATCTGAAATGACCTCCCGACACATTTTGACATCTCTTAGCCGTAAAAACTCTTTTCTACTTGATGTTTCCCCCTTTTGGTCAAGGTCTTTTTCCAAATGCATCACTGGTTGGTGCTTGGTATCCCTCAGTGCAAGGCAGGCTCATCCCCAAGAGCAATGCTCCACACAGAAAAGTTACATTGAAACTTAATGTGGGAAGTGGGAAGGTGGAGGTAGGTAGTGGGAAGGTGGAGGTAGGTAATGCATTTATTTGATGAGTTTGGCTTAGAGAGGGGTCACAATTGAGTAACAAGGAGGTTTTCAGGAGGTAACTCTTATGCAATGGTTATTATTAAGTGATGTTTCAATTTTACAAGAATAAGGTTCATAGTTACATGCATTAATGTGGAGAACTTGGCATATTGTTCTGTTATCTTTACTAGGTATTGCCTATGTACTCGAGAAATTCTTGCCCCTCTAGATGAGAATGTACCAGGGCTCCCCAGGATGGAAGTGTAATATTTTGTTGTTTATTGTGTGGGTCTCCACCCACTGAGATAACACCCTAAGACAAGATAAACACATTCATATTCCATAGAAGCATGCCCCAGGTGTACCCTTTCTTACACATCCCCCTACCACTGACACCCTGCTCCAGTGACCTCCCCTGCCATAGTTGCCAAAAGGATACTCCCACAATTGTATCCTCAACCACAGTCCACATCCTCCCCAGAGTTCACCTGTTCCTTCCTCCAGCCCTCCCCCCAGTTCCATGCATTGTCCAACAAATTCCCCCAACATTGCTTACCCTCACACTCCAGCACCATCTACCCCACTCACATACCTACACCACCATCACCCCCATCCACTGCCAAACCACCCCCTTCCACGTTATCATAGGTTCTATGCAGATTGAGCACTGGCTCATCACTCTCCAATCCCTTTCTGTCTCCCGGTAACCTATCTTCCAGACTATCTCTGGAAGGTCATATCAATGAGGTAATACAATATTTGTCCTTTAGTGACTGGCTTATTTCACTCAACATAAGGTCTTCGAGATTCATGCATGTTGTCGCTTGTGTCAAAACTTCATTCCTTCTTATAGCTGAGTAGTATTCAATTGGATGTATATACACATTTTGCTTATCCATTCATCTGTTGATGGACACTTGGGTTGCTTCCAACTTTTGGCAAGAGTGAATAATGCCGCTATGAAAATTGGTGTGCATTTATCAGTTTGTGTCTTCCATGTATATACCTAGTAACGGGATTGCCGGATCATATGGCAATTCTATAATTAGCTTCCTGGGGAACCACAAAACTGTCCTCCACAATGGTTGCACATTCCCACCAGCATGGCATGAGTGCTCCCATTCCTCCACATCCTCTCCAACATTTGTAGTTTTCGGTTTTTTTAACAGCAGCCAGAATAATAGGGGTAAGATGATATTTCATTGTAGTTTTGATTGGCATTTCCTTTATAGCTAGTGAGGATGAGTATCTTTTCCTGTGCCTTTTAGCCATTTGTATTTCTTCTTTGAAAAAATGTCTATTCAAATCTCTTGCACATTTTTTAAATGAATTCTTTTTATTTTCAAGATGTTGGATTTCTTCATATATGCTGGATATTAGACCCTTATCAGATAAGTGGTTCCCAAATATTTTCTTCCATTGAGTAGGCTGCCTTTTCACTTTCTTGACAAAGTCCTTTGAAATACAAAAGTTTTTAATTTTGAGAAGGTTCCATTTATCATTTTTTCTCTCATTGCTCACTCTTTGGGTGTAAAGTTTATGAAACCATTTCCTACTTCAGTATCATGTAGTTGCTTCCCAACATTATCTTCGAGGAGCTTTATGGTCTTGGCTCTTATATTTAGGTCTTTGACCCATCTTGAGTTAATTTCTGTATAGGGCATGAGATGGAGATCCTCTCTCATTCTTTTGGATATGGATATCCAGTTATCCCAGCACCATTTGTTGAAGAGGCTATTCTGTCCCAGTTGAAGGGGCTTGATGGCCTTGTTGAATATCAGTTGACTGTATATGTGCAGGTCTATATCAGAACTCTCATTCTAGTTCCATTGATCAGTATGTCTAACCTTGTGCCTATACCATTCAGTTTTGACCACTGTAGCTTTGTAGTATGCTTTAAAGTCAGGTAGTATGATTCCTCCAATTTTGTTTTTCTTTTTTGATATGTTTTTGGCTTTTCAGGGCCCCTTACCCTTCCAAATAAATTTCATTATTGGCTTTTCCAGTTCAGTAAAAAATGCTGTTGTAATTTTTATGGGGATTGCATTAAATCTGTAAATCAATATAGTAGGATAGACACCTTAATGACATTTAGTATTCCAATCCATGAACATGGAATAGTCTTCCATTTATTTAGGTCTTCTTTGATTTCCTTTAACAATGTTGTGCAGTTTACTGTGCACAAGTCTTTACATCCTTAAAGTTTATTCCTACATATTTGATTCCTTTAGTTGCTATTGTAAATGGAATTTTTTTCTTGATTTCCTCCTCAGATTGCTCATTATTAGTGTACAGAAATGCTACTGATTTTTTCATGTTGATCTTATATCCTGCCACTTTACTGAATTCATTTATCAGCTCTAGAAGCTTTGTTGTAGATTTTTCTGGGCTTTCTATGTATAGGCTCATGTCATCTGCAAATAATGAAAGTTTTACTTCTTCCTTCCCAATTTGGATTCCTTTTATTTCTTTTTCTTGCCTAAGTGTTCAAGCAAGTGCTTCTAGTGTAATGATAAATAAGAGTGGTGACAGTGGGCATCCTTGTCTTGTTTCAGATCTTAAGAGGGAAAGCCTTTAGCATTTCACCATTGAGTATGATGTTAACTGTGGATTTTTCATATATTTCCTTTATGATGTTGAGGAAGTTTCCTTCTATTCCTATCTTTCAAAATGTTTTTATCAAGAAAGGATGCTGTATCTCATCAAATGCTTTTTCTGCATCAATAGAGATGATCATGTGATTTTTTTATCTTGCTCTGTTAATGTGATGCATTACATTAATTGATTTTCTTATGTTGATTAATCCTAGCAGAAACAATGGAGGCCAGAAGGCAGTGGGATGACATATTCAAATGCTGGGACAAAGAGACTGTCAACCAAAAATCTTATATGCAGCAAAATTGTTTTTGGGGATTGAATTTTGGACCCCAGTTTGGACATGTCTTGGTCTTGACTCACATTCTGGTGGGAGTAGATCCATTGTAAATAAAATCTCTTCAAGATGATACTTCAGTTAAGGAATAGCACAGCTAAATCCGGTTGGGCTTTAATCCAGATTACTGGAGAGAGTAGAGAGGAGAAGACATGGCCATGTGACAGAAAAGGCAAGGAACTCCAGCCAGAAGATTCCAATGCAGGAGGAAGCAAGCCTCTAACTTCTGAAACTGTGAGCCAATAAATTCATGTTTTTAAGCCAACCCATTGTGAGGTATTTGATTTTGCAGCTAGGAAACTAAAACAGTTTTGGTACCAGAAAGCAGAATGCTGCTATGACAAATACCTAAAAATGTGGAAATGACATTAGAATTGTATATTGGGTAGAGGCTGGAAGACTTGTGAGGTGCTTGACAGGAAAACCCTAGGTTGCCTTGAAGAGACTGTTAGTAAAAATATGGATGCTAAAATCACGTTTGATGAGGCCTTTGAAGGAAATGATGAATGTGTTATTAGAAACTGGAGGAAAGGTAATTCTTATTCTAAAGCAGGAGAGATGTATAGCTGAAAAGATTTAGGTGAGCAGATTTCCAAGATAAGTGTGGAAGGTGAAGCCTGGTTTCTCCTTGCAGCTTATAGTAAAATGCAAGAAGAAATAAAGGAGCTGAGAATTAAACTCTTGGATACAAATAAACCAGACAATAACAGTTTTGAAAATTCTCAACCAATCCAGTTAGTGTGTTTTAAGACTAAGGCCAGAAGCTGCTTTATAAGAGACCTCCCTGACCTTTTGGGAAGTGAGTCTCCAGAGAACAGGGAGCCATGTGAAGGGTTAACATAAGAGACCTTTGCTAAAGTGAGCATGGCTGAACATGGATCTTGCCAGCATTTCAGTGGAAGTCAGGATTAGAAATGCATTTATCCAGGAGGTATCTGTGGAAAGTCCTTCTGTCTGATGGTTTAGACCCCTGTGAACTGCACACAAAGCCAACAAGGTTTTTGTTACATTTGTATGAGCAGAGGCATCTTGGACTGAAAGGGACAGAGAAAAAGGCAAATTGAAGGAAGAATGACTTTAAGGGCAGCACCTTAGAAGCAGAGATCTAGACCCAAACCATCTCCTCAGGCCAAGAGAGCGGGCCCACTTACGTGTGTGGAAAGGGCAGGTCCACTCATGCACTTAGAAGGGGCAGGCCATCTGCTGGGGCTTTTGCAAAGAGCCCCTCCCCCCCCCACTATTCCAATGCTCAGAGAGGCAGGGCCTGTAACCCAGTGTTCAGGGAGAGCCTGGCTACTGGCATGAACACTTGGAAGAGGTGGGGCTGCCCTAAAAACCAGGCCCAGAGGCCAAAGAATCAAGCCACACATATCCCTCAAACCTTGAGATTTAAAGGAGTTTGCCCTGCTGGGTTTTGGAGCTGTTTGGTACCCATAAACCCTGTTGTTTTTTCCAATTTCTTCCTTCTGGAAGGGGAATGCTTATTCTATGCCAGTACAACTATTATATATTAGAAGCAAGTAACTTGTTTCCTAGGTTTTACAGATCCACAGATGAAGAGTAATTTTGCCCCAATACAGACCACACCAATAACTCATTTTGGTGAGTCTTTGTACTTAGCATTGTTACTGAAATGACTTAAGGATTTTGGGATGTTGTGATGGAATGAATGTAATTTGCATGTGGGAATAACATGTCTTTGGGATTGCAGAGTGCAGGTTACTGGGGACTGAATATTGTACCCCAGTTTGGACGTGCTCTTGGTCTTGGTTCACTTTGCGGTGGGTGTGGACATATTGTAAATAACAACTCTTCAAGCTGTTACTTCAGTTAAGGTGTGGCCCAGCTGAATCAGATTGGGCTTTAATCCAGATTACTAGAGTCTTTATAAGCAGAGTGAAAGTCAGATGGAAACTCAGAAGCTGAAAGTCGAATGAAACTGAAGGAGAAAGGAGCAGACATTGTCATGTGCATCGCCATGTGATGGAAAAACCAAGAAACCCAAAAATGCAGGCCAGCCAGAAGATACTGACCCAGGGAGGAAGCAAGCCTTCTAGCCTCTAAAACTGAGTCAATAAATTCCTTTTGTTAAGCCAACCCATTATATGGTATTTGTTTTAGCAGCTAGAAAACTATAACAACTATCTATCTATTTGTCTATCTATAAATAAATAAATAAAGGCAAAATAAAGACATTCCCAGTTAAACAAAATTTTAGGGAATTCGTTACTACTAACAGACCTGCCTTACAAGAAATACTAAAGGAAGTTCTTCAGGCTGAAAGTAAGTGACCCCAAATGGCAATTCAAATCCACATGAAAAAAAAGTCCACAGATAAGGGTAATTATGTAATTATAAAACATTATAAAGACATATTTTTTCTCCTTTCTTCTCTTAACTAACTTAAATAGCAATTGTATACACAATATATTTATAATTGTATTGCTGGACCTATAATATATAGAAATATATTTGATAATAATATCACAGAGGAGGAGGATGGGAGCAAAACTACATTGGAGTAATGAAATGACACCATGTGGTAACTAAAACTCACAGGAACTAATGAAGAGAAGCAGAAATGGCAAATAAGAAGGTTAATATAATAAACCCTATAAATGTATATTTGATCCCTTTTTTCTCAACTTCCTTAATTGATACAAAATTATATAAAGTAATAATTATAACAAGATAGTGTTGAGTTTATAACATATATAGATATAATATGGATAATAATATCACAAAAGGGGGGAAAGGGAATAGAGTTATATAGGAGTAACACATACATATTTCATTGGAATTTATATAGTATAAATCTGAAGTCTGTATAAGTTAAGATGAATATGGTAAGCTCTAGAGCAACCACTAAGAAAATAACTCAAAAAAAAAAATAGTGAAAAATCATTAAAGGATTTAAAATTTTATGCTAAGAAATATATAGTTAATGCAAAAAACATATGAGATATTGACAATATGAAGCAAAATGCCAGATGTAAATTCAATATATCAATAATGACATTATATGTGAATGGATTAAACAATTCAATCAAAAGGCAGAGACTGTCAGAATGGATAAAAAGAAAAACAAGATCCAACTATGTGCTGTCTAAAGGAGACATACTTCAGACTCAAAGATTACAAATAAGTTAAAAATAAAAGGAAAGAAAAAGACATACCATGCAAATAGCAACCATAAGAAAGCTATTATCAGACAAAATAGACTTAAAAAAAAAAAAAGTTACTAGAAATGATGAAGGACATTTTACAATGATGAAAGGATCCATTCATAAAGAAGATATAACCGTTAAAAATATATATACATCTAAACATATGTACACTTAACAAAAGAACCCCCAATGAAGCAAAACCTGACAGAATTAAAGGAAGAAATAGGCAATTCAATAATAATAGTTGGAGATTTCAATATCCAAATTTAATTAATGAATAGAACTAGTCAGAAGATCAATAAGGAATGATTGACTTGAAAAACACTATAAACCAACTAGACCTAACATTCCACCAACAACAGAATACACATTCTTCTCAAATGCAAGAGACATTTTTCCAGGAAAGACTATATGCTAGTCTATATAACAAATGTCAATCAATTTTAAAAGATTGAAATCATATAAAGTATGTTTTCTAATTACAATAGAGTGAAATGAAATAACTGAAGGAAATCAATAACTGAAGGAAATCTGGAAAATTCACAAATATCTGGAAATTAAACAACACTCTCCAATAAGTAATGGGTTAAAGATGAAATCACAAGGTAAATCAGAAAATACTTTGAGATGAATGAAAATGAAGACATAACATACCAAAACTTAAGGGATGCAGCTAACATAGCTCTTAAAGGAAAATTTATAGCTTTTAATGTTTATATTTAAAAAGAACAAATATACTAAAGCAATAATTTAACCTTCCTCCTCAAGACATTAGACAAAAAAGGGTACACTAAACCTAAAGCAAGCAGAAGAAAAGAAAAAATAAAGATTAGAGCAAATAGACCCAAGACCTGAAAATTTCAAGGCACCAAGATGAGTAAAGATCTCTTCTAGTCAAAACCTGAAACTCAAAGTAAAATTCCCAGTGCAGAAAATGACATACCAGAAAATCCTCCCATTGGAAAAGAAAGTACTAGAGTCTTGCAAAGCTATTACAGCATATTAGATGTGCGAAAGAGTACTAAAAAAGATTTTCTATTTTTTCTACCTGCTTTGTTGGCCTTTATTTGACCCCACTGCTGTGCATCCCAGCTTAGATTCAGGGCATAAAGCTTTATCCACTCCATAACCATTTCATTCCCCTACAATCTGCCAAGGTATTTTTCATAGATATGAGAAATAATTTGCAAAGACATTTGATGACGTTTTCCATTTTCAAGAGCTGGGATCACAGTTCCAACTGCAGGAAGAAAAGGGACAAGCTTAGATGATGATACTCTGTACAAATTCACTTAACCTTTAGGGGATGAAAAGGATGGGGAAAATACACTTTTCAGAATATTTTTGGCATAAGTTAAGTCATATTAACAGTGTCCCAGAGGCAAATGTGACCAAATCTGAAAGGTTTTCCATATGTTCTAAAATGATGCTTAATTCAAATAACTTTCATGCCCCTAGGGTGGGTAGCCATTGTACTGAATCTAAAGGCTGGTTCAAGGAAAAGAAATGAAAGAGATGGAAATTGTCCAATAAATGGGCTAAATATACTTAGTAAGGGTGGTAAAATCATATGAATGTTAATTGGACCAATTCAAACCTTGGCCTCTCATTAAAAAATATGCATTTTCTAGCTTTAGGAGAAAATTAAGTAGGCTGCTCTTCCTAAGCTATTTTTCATTTCACTGCTATCTGCATTTCTTACTGCTGGTTCTCAGGATTGCAAGATTATAAAGAGAAACTACACTTTATTTCTTAATTAAACATCCCAGAGCATGAAAAACCAGTGACCTAATGCAAAGCTATGCTATATGAAGAGTCATTCTCCATTGCAAGTGCTTAGTTAGAACTGGCTTTGCCATTTCCTTCCACTCAGTTTAGCCATGGCTGGAAAGAGAATTTTGAGCCCTGAGACTTGAGCCAGATGGAGAAGTCTTTTCACAGCCTTGTCAGATTTGCTTCTCACTTACTGCTTCTCCATCCTTTCCTGTTCTCTAATTTCCCTTTGTACCTTCATCAACAAAACTATTAACTAACTTCCTTTGCAATGCTATATTTTGGTCTACAAAAGAAAGACATGGGTGTGGGGAGGGGGGGCTGGTGTTGAATTACATGTGAAAATCTTTCAAGGAGCTAGGATGACACCTTCAGAGTTCTTGCTCTAACTTCTAAACTACATTGAAAACACTAATTAGTCTTTATGTTGAAGACCTTCTGGACAATGGTGTCTGTGGAATCGTCTTCCTGGTATAACAAAACCCTAGATTAATTCTTTTTCATTTCATTACTTTCATTCTCTAAAGGAGAAATGGTCACAGTTTTTTTAATACTCTGTTTTAAAAATATGTTCTGGGTACCTCACTGTAAAAAAAAAAAAACAACTTACACATCAAAATCTGAACCAAGAAAGCATCTAAACAAAAGTACAATTATTCACAATCCAAAAGGACTATCTCTTCCAAAAGGACCCATCATTCTTTTAAATACAGTAGTGAGACTTTTCAGTATAGTTAAAATTATCTGATTTTTTAAAAAGATTTACACACAAGTTCTCAGAGTTTCTGATATTAAAATATATAATGGGGAACGGATATAGCTCAAGAGGTTGAGCACCTGCTTCCCACATGGGAGATCCCAGGTTTG
>JAQZBX010075617.1:0-14566 GCA_029593785.1 Cabassous unicinctus
GATAGAGCAACTAAAAATTGTCAATGGTTTACAGTATGGTTTACAATTTAGACTGTACAGTTTAATAATTTTTGATGATATTTACTATGTCCTGTGTCCATTACTGTAAGGTAATGAAGAATATTTCCCATGACCACTAAATACCCCATTTGATCTTTTCTGTTCTTTCCTCCCCACCCCCTGGGGCATATGACTCTTCCCTGTCTTGGCTCATGGGATGACAAGATTCATATTTACATGCCCTGGGTATTCTAACCTGCCCTTCCTAATCTACCCACCTGTTAATCCTGCACCACCAAATCTCTACCCACCTGTCCTATCCTTCAATATATAACTATACCATAGATTCACCATAGATTATGCCCATATGGGTGATGGCTCGCAACCTACCCTTCTCTCTCTCTCTCCCTTGTTAGCCTATCTTTCAGTCAGTGGTTCTCAGAAACTGTTAATTTTCCTCAATTCAAATCAGTGAGGTCATAAACTGTTCATCCTTCAATGCCTGGCTTGCTTCACTCAACATAAGGTCTTCAAGATTCATCCATGTTATTCCATGTGTTAACACTTTATTCCTTCTTACAGCTGAGTAATATTCCATTGTATGTATGTACCACATTTTGCTTATCCATTCATCTGTTGATGGGCACCGGGGCTGATTCCAACTTTTGGCAATGGTGAACAGTGCTGCATTATATTACATAAAATATCTTGGGAACTTCTATCCGATACTTATAGATAAGCCTCAAGTTTTCAGAGGCTGCACAGCATTCCCTGTGTATATACCACCATGTACTGTGTTAGTTCCCTGTTAGTGAACACAGCTTATTCCCAAACTTTGCTTTGGGGAACCATGAATGCTGCAGGAAATATCTCTGCACATAGCCCTTTCACACGTGTAGGGGAGCAGATTCTTCATTTTGATGTTCCTAATTTAATTCTCAGAGGTAACCTTAAGAGGAGTGTATTGTGCTTTGGCCACATGTGTGACAGGTGATGAAATAGGTTGAGTGAGGTTATGAAACCACTAATAAAAGTAGCTAAGCTGAACCTGGGATTCAGGGCTGCCTTAAGTCAAAGCCTGAGTTCCTTCCACCACACTGGGACAGGGACCAGAGATGGGGGCAGAAGTCGTGTGCGTGTGGCAGGAAAGCAGGGCCTGAACGTCCCTTCTATTGTGGGCAAGTTCCATCCTTGCCCCTCGGCAGCTCTGGGGGTGAGGAGGAGGCTGTCCTTCCTTGGTCCCCAGGGATGCCCCTTTGGTGGGAGGGGGTGGTACTCAGAACAGGGAAAGAGCTGGAGCATCTCCCTCACTCCCCAGGATGAAGGTAGAAGAAATCTTAGAGAAGCATTTGGAAATGAAAGAGCAAGGGAGGGTGAGTTAACTCCCCTCTCCCGTCAAGCTAAGTCCATACCTGGGGGCTGGGGTCACAGCCATGGGCTACCGTCCCCTTGCCCTGTCCTAGCTGATACCTGAGTGAGCTGCAGTCCCTACCCTCTCTCATGGGCTGGGTCTGAAGGGCAGCCTCCCCCACAGGTAGCGTGAAGTGAGGGGAGAGGACCAAAGTACACCACTTGCTTCCCAGGATTGTGGAGACTCCAGAGGGATAGGATGGATGGCGGCGAGGGAGGGGTTGTGGTATGAGCAGATGGGCCCCCTCCCCATCCCACCCCTTGGTGCTTTGCTTAATTCTCAGGAAGCGTGGGTGGGAAGAGGGGGTTCAGTATCCCAAGCCAATGTCTGGATCTGCAGGCTGGCCTCCCAGGCCCAGGGGCCTGAAGGAGCCTGGGGGTGGGGGCATAAGCCTTTCCTGAGGCTGTAAGGGTTCCTCAAGGTTGGGCATTCCAGGTGAACGGGAATCAGTAGGACAGTGCCTGTTGGCGTGGGTGATGGTGTCTGTGTCCTGTGCCAGGCAGTGGCTGCATCTGAGAGAGTGGGTGGGGTCTGGAACCAGCGTAAAAAGAAAAGGAAGGAATAGAAACCAAAGTCACCTCTGTCTCTGATCTGAAAGATGGTATTTACTTTAGGTGAGGGTGGGGCTGGGGAGAGGGTTGGCCTGGACCTTATCCATGAAGCTCATTGTTTCAGCAGAAACTCCAGAGATCCTTCCTCTGGGGACATGGAGATCAGCACACAAATAACTATACGCAGTCAGTTGTGTGGACAGGTCCTGCAGGGATCCCGAGGACTGAGAGAGCTTCCTGGAGGCTGAGGGAGTTGAGAAGAATGGAGGTGGAAGAGGGTGTTACAGGACAGGGAAGAGCCCAATAAGGGAGGGCTTGGAAAGGCACAGTGCAAGGGGGTGGGGGTGGAAGTGGGACTTGGGGGAAGTGCAAGGAGCTCAGAAGATGTTAGGAAGAGACACTGAAGTGTAGTGGTTGCAAGTGTGCACCCAGGAGCCAGGCTGCTTGGGTTTGAGTCCCAGCTCTGCCACTTAGTACCTGGGGCAGGTCACTTAACTTTTCTGTTGTCTAGGTTTCCTCATCTGTAGATGGAGGTGTATTAGTCAGGGTTCTCTAGGGCAACAGAATCAACAGGAGATATCTGTCAATAATATGAGATTTTATAAGGGTCTCTCACATGACTGTGGGGATACACAAGTCCAGTTTCCTCAGGCAGGCTGCAAACCAGGGCCTCTGATGAAAGTCCAATGAAGGTCCTTGATGAGTTTCCGGGAGACGTTGGCTGTCCGCAGACGAGCTGGGAAATTCTCTCTGAATGTTGAAATCACTTCCCCTTTTAAGGCATCCAACTGATTGGATAAAAGTGTTACGCATTGCTGACGGCAATCTCCCTGATTGATGCAGATGAAATCAGCCATCCACCCAGGAAACTCACTGGTGACCAAAGTCCATAAATGTTCTTGTATTACAATTAGTTCAGTGCTTGCTTGACCCGACAATTACCTGGTTGAGTTGACACATTAGCCTAACTGTCACAGGGGGTAATGACAGAACCTGTCTCATAGGCTTGGTGTAAGAATTAACTGAGCTCCTACATATAAGGGGTTTAGAATGGTGTCTGGCACATAGTAAGTAGGTCCTGTTATTTAAATCTTCTTTCCCCAGCAGCAGGCCCTGAGACAAGGATTCAAGGGCAAGAAATGTATTTGGGAGGTGATCCCAGGAAGTCTGAGTAGGGGAGTGGAGCAGTGAGACACAGAGAAGTTGATAAAGGGTGGGTTATAGAGCAAGTTTGCCACTGTGGTGGGTGGACATTAATCCCACTGAGAACCAGGACTACAGAACATGCACTTCAGCATTAGCCCAAGGTAGGGCTGAGGGAGCTGGAGTATTTATACTCCAATTCCTGTCAGTCATTGGTTGAGTGCTGCTCTTGGGGGTGTTAATTCCCTGGTATTTATTTCCAGCTTTCTGTTTTCATAAGGAGGAGGGTGCCAAAGAAAACCTTCAGGCAAAGCAATAGAAATACTGCTATTGATGCTATTGAAAGATGTTGGAATCCCTATATTTTTTATGTAACATTTATGTAATCTAAGTATCTTTGAAAAAAAAAAAAAAGACATTGGGAGAAAGCTAATGTGTCTCAAGCAGTTGGGTGCCTGCCTACCACATGGGAGGTCCCGAGTTTGGTTCCTGGTGCCTCCTAAAGAAGGCAAGCAAGAAAGCGAGCTGATGGGGGGCGGATGTGGCTCAAATGGTTGGGCGTCCGTCTGCCATATGGAGAGACCTGGGTTCGATCCCAGGGACCTCCCGGTAAAAAATTTAAAAAAATATATATATAGAAGGTGCATGGGCTGCCAGGCTGTGTGTGCCGGTGAGCCACCAGGCCCTGGGACCCATGCAGCAAGATGATGATGTAAAAGGAGAGAGACAAGACGAGATGCTCCGAAAGCTCCAAAAACCAGGAGCCGAGGTGGCGCAGATGGCAGAACACCTTTCTCCCACATCGGAGATCTCCAGGATCAAATCCTGGTGAAGACTGGAGGAGGAGGATGAGAAGAGATGAAACAGACACAGAGAATTGCCCATCGAATGGAAACAAAACAGCAAAATGGGGAAGGGGGGGTTTAAAATGGATCAAGTAAAATAAATAAATCTTTAAAAAAAAAAAAAAGCTGATGCAATGATCTGGCATGTGAGCTGACACAACGAGATGACGCGATGAGATGATACAATGAGAAAACACAATGAAAGACACAACCAAGCAGGGAGAGGAGGTGGCTCAAGCGATTGGGTGCCTTCCTCCCACGTGGGAGGTCCCAGGTTTGGTTCCCGGTGCCTCCTAGAAAGAAGATGAGCAGACACAGAAAGCACACAATGAGAGACACAGAAAGCACACAATGAATGGACACAGAGAGCAGACAGCGAGCACAAACAACTAAGTGGGGAGAGAAATAAATAAATAAATAAAGTAAATCTTAAAAAAAAAAGAAAGATGGCACACCCTTATGGCTAGCCCAAGGGATAAGGATGGGGCAACATTAGCATCTACTCCAGCCTTTAAGAGCCTTATTGGGTAATACAGAGTCACTAGCTAACACCACACAATGACTACGAACCAGGCCAGTCCAACCTCATTTTCTAAACTGGAGTTTGAAATGGGATGTGGCACTACAGTTGCCAAGGATGGCAGATTCTAGGATGTTAGGAAAGCCCATGTCTTAAGTGTCCGGACTGGATAAGGAGCAGACTGTGGCCAGGTGCCTCATGTTCTCTGCCAGCCACTTTTTCTGTGAAATTTTCAGCTGCCAAGGTGCTGAGCTCCCTAGGGAAGCAATAAGGTATCTTGAGAGGTCATTGCACCTCCTTTTTTTTAAAAAAACAAACAAACAAACAAACCCATGAATAGATGATAAGGTGAAGAATATAGGGTTGTTGATTTCTTCTCTTTGAAATTGGTTTCCTGGGAGCAAATATTAGAAGTCTTGAATTGATGAGAAGAAATTTGGACAAAATGGAAGAAGCTCGCAGAAGCAGAGGGTCTGCCATTTTAGGTATTATCCATCTCCTTCCTTCCATCTGGAGGGAGAGTCCAGATTGCATTTGTCAGGTGTTATGATGATGCAAGAAGTAGAAAAGCCAAGTTCACTTTAACCTAATGGGGGTTTCTGGGAAAACTACTTGGAAGCATAGAGAGGGGAGTGAGAGACCTAGTGCCTTCAGCCTGAGTCAGTCAGGACCTGGTCCTTCCACATTGGACATCCACACTGGACATTCATGGAGAATTCGAACAGTGGACCAACACTAGTGACCCATTTTTCTTTGTTTGCTTTGATTTGCCATTATCCAATATGGCACCCCCAGTGGGCAGAGTTTCCCAAGAAATTTGGTCTCTTCTTGCACACTGCTTTTGTCTCCTCAAATCCATTCTCTTCTTATATAGCTTTCGTTTTGGCTGTGTACATGGTATACAAACTAGAGACCACACTTCCCAGCCTCCCATATAATCGTGTTTTTGCAAATGGGATGTGAGTGGGTAGAATTTCCAGGTCGTGACTTGTCCATGTCCTCTCTCACCACACTTCCTTGGGAATAGAAGGGAGACTTGATGGAGACCCTATGTCAGTCACACAGACAAGGATGATGCCCAGTGGTGTGGCAGAGCCACAGGATGGAAAGAATCAGGGGTCTCGAATGACTCTGAGGAGCAGCCCTGCCAGCCAGAGTCAACCACTTGCCACATCAGCCTTGCCTGCTTATGATGCGGCTCTTATTTGAGATAGAAGTGAACTTGTGTCTTGTTTAAGTCACCATATTTTAGAGTGTCTTTAAATAGAAGTCTAACTTATATCCCAATAAATACACCTCCCCTTTGGTTCTGGCTAGGTATGATAGTTAGATATGGGTTTGGCTTCCATTAAAAAAAAAAAAAAGACTAAAATAAAAGTGCCAAATTATTTTTTTTGTAAGTTGGGAATTTTTTCTAAAGTGGACTTTCCATAAAAATGTTCTAGGCATTTTTCCAGTCTCCAAAACTTAGTGCTGATTCCCACTTTATACCTGAATATTCTCTCTGGGGAAGGGCTTCAGGGAAGAAGAGGATCGTGACTCTTCCTATGTGTCAAGAAATTCTGAGAAAAGCAGTCTCAGTCCCTTGGACATTTATGTTCAAGAATGCAACACTGTCCCAGGCTCCCAAAAGTAAAGCACACTTGGCAAAAACAAAACAACAAAAAAAAAACCCTGAAACTTTGCTTAAACAAAATGTTGTGCAATCTCTTGGATGGTTTGTGGGTGTGCGTACTTTAGACTGTTAATGCAAGAGCACATGTGCATGCATGTGTGAGCACATGTGTGTGTCCATGTGTGCAATACACGGGTGCACGCATGTGTGGTAGATACATTGGGAGCAGTAGGAGGAGCCTGTGGTGAGAGCCACTCACTCTGTGGCAATATTGGAATCGAGAAGAAAGAGCAAAGGTCTCATGCCCTCAGCTCAGTGCCAGTCCCTGATTTTTTTTTCCCCCCACAAGAGGACTTCCCCCATTGCCACTCCCTGGTTTTCTTTCTCTGGCAGCAATTGTAGCAGCTGCTGAGCCAGCTTTGGTTTTCGGGAAGTCAGATGACCTCTTCCCTCGGCGCCTTTCTGCCTCTCCTGCCCCTAAGGTGGACATCATGGACCCACTGCTGGCTCTCCTTTGCCTGCTGCCCCTGTTCCCAGGTAGGAGGCAGGGGAGGGGGACGTCAGGGTCCCGCGAGCACCACCCAGGTGGAGTTCCCATGTGTGAAACGGGCAATCTCGTTTGCTTTCCGCCTCTCATTCTTTCCCCATTTCTGTCTCCGCGGCCCCCTGCCCACAGACCTGGCTGCAGCCACTCCCTCCTGCCCTCAGAACGTGAATATCTCCGGAGGCACTTTCACCCTCAGCCATGGCTGGGCCCCTGGGAGTCTCCTCACCTACTCCTGCCCCGTGGGCCGTTACCCATCTCCGGAATCTCGGCTGTGCAAGAGCAACGGACGATGGGAGACCCCCAGATCCTCCCAGCTGACGAGGGCAGTTTGCAAACGTGAGAATCCCGCCCGCCTTGCTCAGGGCGTCCGAACCGCCAGTAGCCACTCCAGATGTTCTATTCAGGACTCGCCCAGGGTGGACCTAACCAGGCTAGAGGGATGACAAAGCCGAGGGCTTTGCAAAATAATCAGCAAATGTCAATTGTTCATAGCAAGCAATTAGGGGCAGGCTTTGATTGAGATGGTGGGGATTAAAGCGAGGGACAGTTTTAAAATGCTTAACAGGGGACTGCATGGATCGGACCATTCTGAATGGATGCTAATGGGAGCAGCGTGCCCCAGCCCCCGGCGGGCCAGGCATTACGCCTTCAGTTACCCCCTCACGGGGACATCTGAGGAACCCAGGGGAGGGGCTGAGGAAAGTGGCTATTTATCAATCAATTGGGTTGAACAGTGTGAAATTGCCAATATCTAACCAATCCCCAGAAACCGGGGACCTCACCTGCTTTGACCTGTTATCGCCACACTTTGACAACCAGTTGGCCTCTCCCACACATCCCAGCTGAACACTGCCCACTCGATGCTCAGCCCAGGCAGCGCCCCCCACCATCCGTGGACCCCTCCCACCATGCATGCACCTCTCTTCTTTCCCTCCAGCTGTTCGCTGTCCAGCCCCTGTTTCCTTTGAGAACGGAATGTACACCCCACGGCTGGCGTCGCACCCCGTGGGTGGCAACCTGAGCTTCGAGTGTGAGGATGGCTTCAGGCTGCGCGGCTCGCCCGTGCGGCAGTGTCGGCCCAATGGCATGTGGGATGGAGAGACAGCCGTGTGCGATAACGGTGGTGGGTACCAGATCAATGGGGTGCATGGGGGTGGGGTCTCCCAGGGCACCCTGGAGCCAGACGTGCCCGGGAGCTTCTGTGGGGGCAGGGCCCGGGATTCCCGTGGGCCACAAGACCCCTGGTTTTGGTACATTGAGGTGGGCTGGTCACACACTCCCTGGTCCAAGGGCCTGGCCGGAGGCAGTCAGTGGAAAGTTTCTGGTCCAACTTAAAGGCTCCACACACTCTGCTCAGCATTTCTAAGTGCTTCAGAGCAAGACTTGGGGGAGCAGATGTGGCTCAGTGGTTGAGTGCCTGCTTCCCACATATGAGGTCCTGGGTTCAATCCCTGGTCCCTGGTACCTAAAAGAAAAAAGAAAAAAAAAAAGCAAGACTTGGTATTCAGGCTCCACTGAATATTCTACAGATTATTTTATGCTGGAAGAGCATCAAGCATTGTGCTTCAGCGGCTTCCCTCCAGAACCAGGTTTGGGCTCCTAGCCCAGCTCTGCCCTTTACTACCTTTGGGCAGATTATTTAACCTCTCTATCCCTCAGTTTTTGCATCTGGAAAATGGGGATAGTATTAGTGCCGCCCCCATGGGGTGGCTGTGTGGCAGAGTTGACTATTTGTAAGCATCTAGAACAGCCCCTGGAAGCTGGTGAGTGCCACATATGCTTTTGTTGTGGTCGTTACTGACCCTGTGAAGGGCCAGCGGCTCCACTTGACACAAGTGGCCTCCCAGCATTCTCCAGAGCCACATTTGCCTGTGGGTTTTAGGTGCTTCCAGGAACATAGTTCTGAGCACATCTTGCAGAAAAGAGTCCACAAGTGGCAGGACCTCACCAGTCCCCAGCGGCCCAGCCAATAGCTCCTAATTCATGTCCTTGACTCTTTCCCAAATACCCATTTATTTGAACATAAATATAATTTTTATTAGATTTTTATTTATTTACTTTCTTTTTCTTTTTTTTTTTAATCCCCCCCTCCCCCAGATGGTTCTCTCATCTGTCTGCTCATTGTTTGCTTGCCTTCTCCAGGAGGTGCTGGGACCCGAACC
Source organism: Cabassous unicinctus (assembly GCA_029593785.1). Classification (NCBI taxonomy): domain Eukaryota; kingdom Metazoa; phylum Chordata; class Mammalia; order Cingulata; family Chlamyphoridae; genus Cabassous; species Cabassous unicinctus. The sequence goes on from JAQZBX010075617.1 coordinate 8,795, forward strand.
CAAGACTGCCCATGTGGTAGGCGGGTGCCCAACTGGTTGAGCCACACTGACTTCCCTATAATTTATTTTTAAATTGAGGTGTTATCTATCTACAGTAAAGTGTATTAATCTTAAGCATTCAACTTGATGAATTTTACATAGGTATCTGCCGCCCAAGTTAGAGAACTTTTCCAATACCCCACAAGACTCCCTCCTGCTCCCTCCCAGTCAGTTCCCTCCCCAAAGGTAACCCACTCTTCTGACTTTCAGCTCCCTGATTAGTTTATCTTATTCTTGAACTTCATATAAATGAAATAATGCAGAACATACTCTTTTGCGTCTGGCATCTTTCGTTCATCTTTAGTTTGTGAGATTCATCCATGTTGTGTGTATGAGAAGTTTTTTCTTTTTTAGTGTTGTGTAGTATTCTATTACATGAATAAGCCACAAATCACTTATCTACTCTCCTGTTGATGGGTATTTGGGTTGTTTCCAGTTTTGGACTATGGTGAACATAGCTCTATAATAATCCTTGTAGGTGTCTTTTGCTGCACATATGTGCTTTTTTCTCTTGCGTACGTATCTAGGTGAGGAATGCAGGTCACAAATTGGCTGTGTTTAGCTTTAGTAGAGGCTGGCAGATGGCTTCACCAATTGACACTCCAGCGATGAAATAGAGTTCTCGTTGCTCAACACTGGGAATTATCCATCTTTTCCGTTTTAGCCATTCTGGTGGGTGTGTAGTGATGTCTCATTGTGTTTTCATGCAATGCAAATATTCTTGATGGAGTTGTGGGACTCATAAGCCATCATCTTCCCTGGAGCTTTGGAGCCTGGGGTGAATCTCTGGGGTTGGGGTGGAAGTTGGGATGCTTCAACCGGCAACGGAGGCTGCTCAGTTCTAAAGTTTTTGCCCTCCTTCAGGCTTTTCCATGCACGCTCCTGGGAAGCACAGTTCTGGTGCCTCTCAAGGGGGAAGCCGAGGTATCCTGTTCACCTCCATCTCCCTCTGTTCACTCGCAGCTGGCCACTGCCCAAACCCGGGCACTTCGGTAGGCGCAGTGCGGACAGGCTCCCGCTTTGGCCTTGGAGACAAGGTCAGGTACCGCTGCTCCTCGAATCTGGTGCTGACAGGGTCTGTGGAGCGGGAGTGCCAGGACAACGGGGTCTGGAGTGGGACAGAGCCCATCTGCCGCCGTGAGTAGCTGCCCTGCCTCCCTCGAGCCGCCTGGGCAGGGGGACCCCCACCACCTCCCTGAGTGACCCCGGCGTGACTCTCCCCACAGAGCCCTACTCTTACGACTTCCCTGAGGATGTGGCCCCTGCCCTGGGTGCCTCCTTGTCCCACCTGCTTGTAGTCACCAATCCCAACCAGCAGAAGAATGGTGAGCACTTGAGGCTGGGCAGTGGGGTGCTGGGCCTGGGCTGGAGCAGGGATGGGGGGGACCTGGGGAGGCTGGGGAGCCTGGGGTGGGCTTCGCAGGGACGGAGCTGACCGGAGGGGAGGCAAGTAAGAGTGCAGGTAGGAGGTGGGGAATCTCAATCCCCCGCTTCCACATTTCTCCTAGAAAACCTGGGCCGTAAAATCCAAATCCAGCGCTTGGGTCACCTGAACCTCTACCTGCTCCTGGATGCCTCTCAGAGTGTGAAGGAAGACGACTTCAACATTTTTAAGGACAGTGCAGCCATCATGGCGGACAGGGTCAGAATTAGGAGCCCGTGCACAGAGGGGGCCTTCCTGCTTCTCCCTCTCCTTCCCTTCCTCCGGCTTCTGCGCTTTCCCCCACCTCCTCCAAGAAGTCCTCCCAGATTAAACTACCACCATGCAGGAATCACGGATTCAATTTATGTCATTATATTTTTCATTACACAAACACTGTTGGGGCACCTACTCTGTGTCAGTCACTTTGCCGGGTGCTGGGTGACACCAAAGATGAACAAGGCTGAAGTCTTACCTTCTAGGAATTTATCATCTAGAACAGTGGTCTCCACAGAGGGACACACAAAATAATCCACTGGGGCATGGCAGGAAAATCACACACCCCACACTTAAGAATTTTCATCTCTTCCTTTTAGAGTTTTAATGTTTTGTATCTGCTTTAAAATGTATATAATATTTTTTGAGTAGCAATAAGCTCATATAATTTAAAACTAAATATACTTCTTTCAGCCTGTATGTTCACAATGTATTTTATGGATGGGACGCCTGAACAGAAGAGTTTGAAGGCTTAGACTCCTGGCCAGCACTTGGCATTGCAATTTGTTATGCTTTTCACAATAATTTGTGTTGACATATTTTTTCCTCACAGCTACATTTTGGAGGAGGCAGTTTTTGGGGTCCTTAAAGTCTCTCTTAGGACTTAACACTAAGTAACTCTCTAAGACGTGAGGTGGCAAGGTGCAACAGTTGGAGACGGGGTTTGAATCCTGCTCCGCTAGTCGTATGATCTGGGGCAAGGTAACAAGGCCCAGTTTCCTCCTGTGTAAACTAGGGGCCTTCGTGCGCCCTCACAGAGTAGACGCTAGAGAGAGGAGAGGCTCAGTAAATGTTAGTGTCTTGGCTTCTCTCGGGCAGGACCTGCCGGTCAGTCTCCATCCAGGCTCTCTGCCTCCTTGCAGGCCCTCTGGCTGCTCTCTGACCATCTCTTTTTCGGTTTCCAGGTCCCTCACGTTGCCTCTCACTCGCCCTACACAGGTCTTCAGCTTTGAGATCAACGTGAGTGTCGCCATCATCACCTTTGCCTCAAAGCCCAAAGTCATCATGTCCATCCTGAGTGACCACTCGCGGGACCCGTCTGAAGTGATGAGCAGTCTGGAAAACGCCAACTATAAAGGTACAGGGCTCATCAAAAGAAGATGATGGGAGAGGAAGGGGATGGTCCTCTGTTCCTGCAGACAGCTTCTGGCCAAGTCAGAAAGAGAGCGAGGCGTCTCAGCGGCATTCGAGTCCCAGGGCTCTGGGGCTCTGGTTCCTCAGGTAGGGGAGTGTTTCTAAATCCGGGGTCGTGGGTGGGGAGTCCAAGCTTCCACCAACTCATGGCTTCCGTTTAAGTGCTCCAAGTCCAAATGCATATTTGCTCAGCCTCTTCCTGGTACCACAGCCATATGGACCTGAGCATCCCAAGGGGTAGGTCTGGCCTTCACGGCACAACACATCTTTTCTGCAGGTCATTATCCACCTGTACACAGCTGTACATTACCTGGGTGTAAAGTACCCTGGGTAACAAATGGTCATAAAAAAAAACAAAACCCAAATACACAAACAGCCCAAGTTCTTTGGAAACTCCATCTTTGGATCTTGGGATTTTAGGGTGGCCTTGGATTGGGGGCTATGCAATGAGCATTTCTAGGGTAAAAAGCCTTTTTTTTTTTTTTAAGATTTATTTAATTTATTTATTTCTCCCCACCTCCTCATTGTTTGCACTTGCTGTGTCTGTTCATGTTCTTTGTTTCTTTAGGAGGCACCAGGAACTGAACCTGGGACCTCCGATGTGGGAGGGAGGCCCCTAATTGCTTGAGCCACCTCCTTTCCCTGCTTTGTTGTGTCTCTCATTATGTTTTTCCTCTTGTGTGTCTTGTTGCATCATCTTGTCACGTCAGCTTGCTGCACCTGCCCATCATGCCAGCTTGCTCTCTTCTTTAGGAGGCACCAGGAACCGAACCATGGACTTCCCACGTGGTAGGCAGGAGCCCAATCACTCGAGCCACATCGGCTTCCCAGTAAAAAGACTTTTAGTGTTTGAATGGGCAATGATGCCAAATCTCCATCTAGATGGCCAAGGTCTGAGTTTATCAAACCAGTTGGTAAATGTGTTTCCAACAGTTGGGAGATAGAGTGATTCTCTTCCCTGAGGTGTTAGGTAGGACGTTTCTCAGAGAGTCCTTCTTCTTGGCATATTCCAGACCATGAAAACGGAACCGGGACCAACATCTACGAGGCCCTATATAGTGTCTATATCATGATGAATAACCAAATGCGACGCCTTGGCATGGACACGGTGGCATGGAAGGAAATCCGACATGCCATCATCCTTTTGACAGATGGTGAGTATAGCTGTCTCTGCAAACGAGCCTGGCACAGGACACAGAGCAGAAGACCTGCATATTGCTTCCCCCTCTGCCAGGCTAAGCCTCAACTTCTTATTCATAAGATAGAAATCATGATGATGAAGATGACAATGATGATAATGATAGCTGCTGTTCTTTCTTTCTTTTTTTTTTTTAAGATTTATTTTTATTTATTTATTTATCCCCCACTTGCTGCTTGTGTTTTTGCTGTGTCCATTCGCTGTGTGTTTCTTCTGTGTCTGCTTATCTCCCCCTTGCTGTGAGATCTTGCTGCATCAGCCCACTGCGCCGCGCGGGCCGGCCTGCCCTCACAAGGAGGCCCTGGGAAGCGAACCCGGGGCCTCTCATATGGTAAACGGGAGCTCTATCGACTGAGCCACACCTGCTTCCCTGCTGTTCTTTCTTTACACAATTTTTTTTGGAGAGCAGTTTAAGTAGTTCATGGGAAAGTGCTTTGTGATTAGTAAATGTTAGTTATCGTTATACTTGGGAGGTGAGCTAGCATGAAAGAGAGGGGGAGATGTGGACTGGAAGCAGTGGTGCGGAGATGTGTGGATAGAACAGTCTGTGGAATGGATCTGGGCTTTGCCATTCCTCTCTGGATTTTGGACGAATGACATAGTCTCACCAAGATTTGGTTTTTTTATTCATAACGAGGATACCCACACTTCCTAGGGTTACCATGAGAATTAAATGAGATGAAATATATGAAGCTCCTGGCCCCATACCTGGCACGTGGAACATTCCAATAAACAGTATATTTTTAAATGCATGTAGGAAGTGTAGGTGATTAGGCCCCCGAGCTGAGGGCTTCCAGCACTCTGGGGAATGCTGACATCCAGCCAGGTGAGCAATTCTCTTCCCTCTGGTCTAGGAAAGTCCAACATGGGTGGCTCTCCCAAGCCGGCTGCTGACGATATCAAAGAGATCCTGAACATCAACCAGAAGAGGAAGGACTACTTGGGTGAGCCTCCAACCCCCTCCCCACTCTTGGTGTGCCCCTGCAGGTGAGCACAAGGTCCTCATCCTGGGCCTTCAGCCCGAGAGCACCGGCTCTGCTGCTTGAGATGTCGCTTTGAAGCGTGTGGAGTCTGCAGTCAAATTGCTCAGGGTTTCCATCTTGGTTCCATCGTGATTGGCTGTGGCCATGGCTATCACCCCAGGAAGAAGGGGCCTAGATTTCTTTTTGGGACATTTTCTCTTTTTAGCAGTATAGATAACTGAGGCTTTGGCAGTTGCAGCCTTTAAAGGAACAACTCCTCAGGTTCAAACTAAACACAAATCATACTGACCTTTGACCAGGAAAGAATTACAGAGAGAGGCTCTCAAGCAGGGAGGGCAGCTGGCTTTGAGCCCCCAAGTTTCACCTTCTCCTTGCACCCTCTCTTTTCCATTCATATGCCCCATCCCACCTGCCCCTCAGGGATAAGCTGATTCCTCTTTAAAACTGAGGCAGGAGATGGGGAGTGGATGTGGCTCCAGTGGTTGAGCACCTGCTTCCCACATGGGAGGTCCCAGGTTCGGTTCCCAGTGCCTCCTAAAAACAAAAAAGCAAACAATAAGCAAACAAATGAAAAAACCATCTTAGGGAAGCCGATGTGGCTCAGTGGTTGAGCGCTGGCTTCCCACATACAAGGTCCTGGTTTCAATCCCTGGCCCTGGTACCTCAAAAAAAAAAAAAGGAAAATAGTCAAGGAAATCACCCTGGGCATAATTGTCTAGCTC
>JAQZBX010075618.1:0-14564 GCA_029593785.1 Cabassous unicinctus
GGGGTGCCTCAAGAGTCTTAACAGACCCTTCATCTTACCTAACCTCTTTAAGTGGTCCCTTTATTAAGATTTCTTCATTTATACCACTTGAGGGAATCCTGATTCCTGGCAGGCCCTGAATGATATAGCACTCAATATGTTATCATTGCATTGATTTGACACTTTTTCACAGCTTTGCCAGGTATTTGTTTTAAAACTTTAGAAAGGCCATTTATCCTTAGAGTCTTTTCTTATAAAAATGTAGATAATATTATTAGTACCTTGATTCAGGCATGTAAAGTCTTCCTAGGTTTGACAGAAACTGAACCTGATTTACATTATTAGCATGTATGAAACATTTGAATTTTGTCACTTCAGTTTTAAGAAGTAGGGTATTGTCTAATGTAAGTATGGATGGAATTTAAACTCCTGGGGGGTATAAGAAAGAGGGTCAAATTGGGGACCAAATCTGCACCTTGGAATAAAATCACTTGGAGAGTTAACCATTAGACACTGAAATAGATAGAGAATGTTAGAGCTGGTGTGTGTCCATTAATTTTTTATACATAAAACAACTGGGTAGGTCAGAGAATAGTTACAAAGCACTAAGGAGAAACAAGTTTTCTAGGCACTCAGGCTTTGACTGAGAAGAGCAAAGTACAGGATAACTCCGTGAATTTCAGGAAGTGATATTTTTCTGCTTCAGAATTCTATTTGTGTAAGAAATGATAAAAAAAAAAAAAGACAAAAGTTGTAGAAAGTCACTGATGGAAGAGACATGGGTGACCCTGCTTCAGTATTCCCAACCTCATGTCCACTTTTCATAGAGTCCCAGAGTCATCTCAGTAATACGTTTCTCTCCATTTCATTTCTCAGCTTAGACTTGTCCAGAGGTTACCACAGGATTAGGCCCAAGGCCTGCCATGGCTTAGCCACTACTGACCCTTACCTTCACCTACTCACTGTGGCCTCATTGAAGGATGAGCAGTGGAAGCCATAAAGCAAGTCAGAGGAGGGTATTTCAGGTACTGGGAATGACAAATGCACAGGACATGAGGCTTCAGAGTCTTGGTTCGATAAGTGACAGGTAGCAAGCAAGGGGGAGAGTGACATAAGAGAAGACTGGAAAGGTGGACAGAGGCGAGATCATGAAAGTATCTACAGGCTTAGTAAGAAATTTTACTTTTGTTCTAAAAGCTAAGAAAAAAACATTAAATAGTTTTGTGCAGTGGAGTAACAATTTGTATTTTAAAATATCATCCTGGCTGTTATGGATATATGGCATGCTATGGAGAATAAGGAGTGTGGTGGTTTGAAGCTGTATGTACCCCAGAAAAACATGTTCTTAAATTTAATCCATTCCTATTGGTGCGAAACCATCGTAAGTAGGATCTTTTGATGAGGCTTCTTCAGTAAGGTGTGACCCACCTCATTCAGGACAGGTCTTAATCTTATTGCTGGAGTCCTTTATAAATGGAAGCAAGACAAAGCCATGGGTAAAGAAGCTGAAAGCAATGAAACTCAGAAGAGAAGAGAAAGACTAGCAGATGCTGCCATGTGCCTTACCATGTGGTAGAGGACCCAAGGACCTCCAGGAGCTGGTCTTTGGGAAGAAAGCATCGCCTTGATGATACCTTGATTTGGCCATTTTCCTGGACTCTTACCATAAGTGAATAAATTCCTATTGTTAAAGACCAACCCATATCATGGTATTTGCTGTAGTAGCCTAGGAAACTAAACACAAGGGGTAAGGCTGGAAATAGGAAGAGTAGTTGGAGGTTCACTGCTGTAGCCCAGGCAAGATATGATAAGGCTTAAAGCAAGGTGGTGACTGTAGAGATGGAGAGCAGTGGATGGTTTTGAATGCATTTAGAAGTAGGACACTTTAGGACTTACTGTTGGATATAGATGGTAAGAGAAGGAGGAATAAAGAACAACTCCGAGGCTTATGTAATTGGTGCATGGTAGCACTGTTTACTGAGATGGGTAAGTGTGGTGGGTTAGGGATTAGGGGAAGGCAAAATGAGATCGTTTTGGCAGAGAGTAATCAAGAATTCCATTTTGAACATGTTAGATTTCCAAGTCTAAGCATTATATAACTTATCCAGGTTGAGACGTTGTTTTAGTTTGCCAAAGAGCTGCAGATGCAAAAACCCAGAAATGGGTTGGTTTTTATAAAGGGGATTTAGATGGGGTAAAAGCCTATAGTTCTGAGGCCATGAAATGTCCATATCAAAGCACCATCAGAGGTGCTTTCTAACCAAAGTCAGCTACTGTTGATCCTGCTGTCTGGCCGTGTGGTGAAGCAAGATGGCCGCTGACTTCTGCTGATGTCTCTGCCTTCCCCTGAGAATCTGCCATCTCCTGAAGCTGAGCTGTGGGCAACCAGGCATAGGGCTGTAATCAAGGACTTTTTCCTGGCCTCCTCTATCAGTCTTGGCTGCCCCACTTTCTTCCTGAGTATAGCTGTGAGCTATCAGGCATATGGCTCATCTCTCCCTGGACCTTGGCCCCTTGAACCTCTCAGGGCTTCTGTTTTCCTGCAGTCCTCTCTCTCACATGGCCAGTCAAATATGGCAGAGCTCCCTTTTCCTGTGTGTGTGTCTCTCTCTCTGTCTTCATTTAAATCAGACACAGCAAGAGGGTGGATACTCAACCTGAGTCATGCCTCACCTGAAGTAGTCCAACAAAAGGATTTCAAACCAACAGGAATGGATTAGTTCAAAAACAATCCTTCTCTTCTTGTGATTCATAAAAGAGTTTCAAACTGCCATAGATGTCAAGTAAGCAATTCAACATGACTAAGAGATCCAGACCTGAGATAGCAATTAGAAGTCTCAGGATATAGATGATACATAAATTTCCAAGAATAGATGAAATCACCAAGGGTAAGAGGCAAATAGACAAGAGGGCCCAGATCTGTGAGGCTTGTTTTAGTACACAAGAGGTAAATAAAGGTTTCCATCTCCCTCCTAGCTTTTATTTAAACTAACCATTCATATCATGACATAGTTTATTCCCATTATGGGACACTCTTACTGATTGCTTTCTTATTTTTGTTTTGTTGGATGCAATGACTTTCAGGTGATTCCAACTATGTATGTCTTGGAAATGTTCTCCATCTCCCTCTACACTGAGCCCCTAGGAAGATAACAAAGAAATATTATTTCCTTCCTTATTGGGCTTCCAAACACTTTTCTGTCACCCTTTTTCTTGTTCATCAGGAACTCTTGTGAAAAAAAAAAAGAGGTAGGGAGTGTGAGGACACAGAGCAGAAGAATGGAAGGGAAACTCTTCTTACCTCTTCTTCTTCCAGTAGAATGAGCCGAACCACAACAAGGTGGATTGCGTTGCCAATGCTGGGGTTATGGAACAACTCAGTGACCTTGAGTCAAAAAGGAAAACCATTAGCCCCAGATGAACACACAATAGAAAAATGCCAGAGGGGAAAACAAAGCAAATAAAGGTTGTCTTGTAAGTTAGGAATTTTGGGTGGAGTGTAAAGAAACATGAGGTATGCCCATGGCCTGATGCACATTATGATATTTAAAGCTGCTTTGTGAATAACTTGTTCTTCTAAAGTCCAACCTTTCTGGGGTCATGGATATCCTGCTCGCCTAAGGGGTTGGGGCTTTTCTTCTCTTTTACTCTCACTTCCCTAAACCAGGGTCTTCTCCTCTTTGATTATCAGTTACTTGAACATGATAACCTTAGCAAAAGGAGCTAAAAAGTTCTTTAGAGAAACTTCCTAAGTAAGTTTCATTCTCTTCGTGATTTGTGTCATTTGCCAGCCTCCAATTTATCTGCAATTACAAATTTTTCCTAATAGAAAAGTAATGAGGCATCTGCAGAATAAAATGACCACAGGCCTGAGGAAACTAAATCTAACTCTTCTCAGCCAGAAGGAAGGAAGGAAGAAGGAAGGAAAGAAGCCAGCCTAAGCTAATATTTGATTTGGGATGGAACTCCAACATTGGCGTGACATTTTTCTTGCATAATGTCTGGTAATTTGCATGAGAGTGATTTTTCTGGCTCTTTGGAGAAATTAAGAGCATCTTCATAGCTCCCTTCAAGTAATGTTTGTACCCAAAGCTATTTGCTTCATAGACAGACCTGAAGACCTGCGACTCTGCTGGTCAACTCTGAACTCCTGGGCATTTGAAATATCTTAGAACATTTTTTTCTCTAACGTTTCCCCTATTTGTTTGTATTGCAAGTAGTCTGAAGTGCCAAGAAAGCCAGTAGTAATGCTCTTTAGACTTACATTTTCCTTATTTTAAATATTTAATCTGCTTGAATGAAATTTCCCTCCCATTTTTTCATATGGGGAAAAGAGTACTAAAAATTAAATCGAGTATTGTTGTAATTTCCACTGTTGGCCTCTAGAGGGTGTGCAGTTCCTCTCCCCACTTCCCTCGCTCAGGATGAAGTGCTCTGGGTGGAATGTTAAGGTCCACTACCTTCCAGCCTCATATTAGGAAGTGGATGCAGAGCTCATCTTCTGGACTTTTCTTTTTGGAGATGAACATTCTTTGATGTCTTCTTCCTAGTGGCTGGTGCAATAAGCGGGACCTATCCCGCTTGGAAGGAGGCACCCCACCCTTCCACCCTATCCACTTTCTCTTGGTATCAAAAACAGGGTGGAGCTCAGGAAAAAGCTCCATTCCATCCTCTGGGTAACCAAAGGCAAGTTACATCAGGATTATCCGAGATACTTTAAAAAACACACAGATTCCTGGGCTTCAGGTCCAAGAGACTGATTAAGCCTGGGATGGTGCCAACAATGTATGTAAAGGGAAAGGTTGCTTGACACTGATGGCCAGCCATGCCAGGCTTGGACACTGTGGGAGTCTTCTCGGTCCAGGCAATACTCAGCCAGTGCTTCTCAACCTTGGCTGCCCCATGAGAATCACCTAGGAACTTTTAAAGATCCAGATGCCTAAGCCACAGAGTTTAAATAAAAAACTCTGGGGGTCGCACCCAAGGCATTAGTACCTTTTAAATTTTGAGAAACACTGTTCTACACTATAGAAGAAGGAGAAGGGATTTTTGTGGTTTCCACAGTTTAATTCATTAAAGAATACAGAGAGGGAGTGGCTGTAGCTCAAGTGTTGAGTGCCTGCTTCCCATATATGAGGTCCTGGATTCAATCCTGGTACCTCCTAAAAAATAATAATAATAATACAAAGAGGGTTTGAAAGAGGACCTCTGATGAGGAAGCATTAGTAATGAAAGAGGAAGCTTGAAATCAGTGGTGATTAATTCCAATTCTAGCTCTAACTACCTTGAAGAAATCAGGTTCTAGTTCTTTGCCTCAGTTTACTCATTTGTGCACTAACATAAAATAGGTGGGACAAAGTCATGCTTAAAGGATGGAGTCACTTGGTAAATACTTAGTAGAAATATGAAAATTATAAATTATAAAATTTCCCAGGATAGACATTTTTAAGGAAAAGACTACCTTGTCCTGAATTTTCTATTCCCATTCACATAGGAAATAAGATTATACAGGACAAAAAAGGACTCTCATTATTATTATTATTATTATTATTATTTAGTTGTGGAGCATTTCTAATGACGTTGATTCATGCCATCAGACTACCCACCCCATGTAGCCTGGCATACCATGTTCATGATGGTGAGAATATAAGATTCCACATTCTCACTCCCATGATACTCAATCATCTTCATGTCAGCCACCACCAGAGTCTCCACCCATCTCTCTTTGCTGATGGAACGCCGAGAGAGGCTTCTGATTGGCAAATGGTTCCTCTCCCACCTCTCTCGCTGTAGCTGCTGCTTCTGGGAGGTGCCAAGGCTGTCTGAAAATGAAACAGAAGATAGTGGGTTACTTCTATGTGTCTCTCACATATTACCTATTTAGGTTGGTAAAGATGCAAGGCCATAAGTGTAATTGATGTTTAATAGTATATGAATTCAATGTTCTTTTAGATATAATTAAAATGAAAGATGAGGTCAATTTAAATGAATAACACCAGATAATTGAAATTTGAGTCTCACAGGGAGGCCCAAAAAGTAGATCTTTGAAATAATTATCTATTTCATTAAATTAGGTCCTTCACTATTAAAGAGATGTTATAACCAAGAATGGAAATTTTCTCTTTCCTCTCCTTCGACTCCTCCTCTAAATTATTCAGTGCCTACAGTGTGCAAGGCAGTGTGCCAGGATTTTAAATACAATTTTTTTAAAACTCATAATCATTTAAGGTACATATTGCTATTTCCATTTTACAAGTGTGGCAATTGATGCTCAAAGTGGCTGTTTAAATAGCCTTCCCAAAGTCACACAGCCCCATTCAGTCAGTAGAAGATTCAGGATATTCTATGCCCTAAAGTCATGCATCTTCATCTATCTCATACTGTCTTCCACAGAGTAAACATACAAAACAGGGGCATATATAAGCAAGGAAAGCTGCATGCAGTTCAGGACACCCTACTTCCAGAAGGCATAAAAAGAGTTGGAGAAGATTTAGAAAAGAACAATAAAATTGTCAAGGTGACAGTCTTCAGTATGAAAAAGATATAATCTATAAGGGTCATGGTTTGGAAGCAAAGCATAGGAGAGGCCAAAGTCTACAGAATCATGAAGAAAATAGGAAAGAAGGTACAAAGAATCATTCTTAAAATCCCAAAACATTATAACAAGAGAACACCTCCATGAAAACTTGAAAGATGTCTATGTAAAACCAAAATGGAATAAATACTTCACACATCAGAAAACAAATGCTTAGCCCAAGTCGTGGTCAAGTCTGAAAGTTCCACTGGGCTCAGAATGGCTTAGGGAGTTGATGAAGGATGAATTTACAAGGGAAGTGAGTAGGGAAAGGAACCTGGGCTGATGGAGAGGCAGAGTCTCAATTTGTGAAAATTATAAATTATAAAATATCAGGAAGACATCACACACGTCCTACTTCTCTCTCAACTGCACCCTGGGTCCCTGGCAGGGACAGATCATGGGAGCAGAGTGGCAAACCACATGCCTCCTTCTTAATCTCTGGTGATGGGGTGCTGTGGTGGTTTGGAGCTATGTACTCCAGAAAAACATAACTGTGGAATGTTTAAACTTAATCCATTACTGTGGATGTGAATTCATTGTAAGTAGAACCTTTTGATGAGGTTACTTCAGTTAAAGTGTGGCCAAATTCAACCAGGATGGATCTTAATCCTATTACTGGAGCTCTTTATCAGCAGAAATAAATTCAGATTGATAGAGAAAAAGCCACAGGAAACAAAGAAGCTGAGAGTCAGTGGAACCCAAAAGAGAAGTGAGAGGCCAGGAGAGGCCACTATGTGAATTGATATGTGACAGAGGAGCCAAGGACCAAGGATCACCAGCAGCCAGCCTGCCCCAGAATTCCAGTCATTGGTAAGAAAACATTGCTTTGATGATGCCTTGATTTGGACTTCTCTCTAGCCTTAAAACCATGAGCGAGTAAATTCCCGTTGTTAAGCCAACCCATTGCATGATATATGCTTGAGCAGCCAAGGAAAACTGAAACAGGTGCCCAACCTCAGTCTGAACACTTCTGGTGGTAGGGACACTCACCAACTCAAAGGGCATCTTGTTCTAATAGGAAATTCACTCCTGCACAGAGCTGAAATATGCCTCCCTGTAATGTCCCCTGTCTTCTGAAGCAATCCAGAGCAAGGCTGTGCCACTTTAAAGTATACCAAAGGCTTCTTTCCTGTGTAGGCTTCCCTTCTCAAGGTCGTGTCTCAGATATTGAATTGGGACAACTAAAATCATATTATACAAACACACGCACCACACTCACAACACCCACATACACTCACACACACCACACTGACACACACAAAACACACACTTGCATACACACACAGTGTTCTTTAGGTTGTAGAGTTAGTTACACTGATTTGCTATGTAACCCTTGTTGGTTCTTCAGTTTCACTGTCTATGTGAAGTTTGAATTCATTAAATAATGTACACAAAAGAAACAAAGTTATGGGTCTAAATAAATTCAAATTCTCTTATTCTAAGTTTTACTCGAGAATAATAAAGTTGTACTTTGACACAACAGTTTAAAAATAATCCAGGATTGTGAAAGCCTTTGGAGGGAAGTCCTGTGAGGTTTCTAAATGCGAAGCTAGTTAACTCCCTCAACTGTGGCAGAACAAGTTTCTATTCACTTTCTTTGCATGAATAAGGATGGATTCCCCAAGTAATCTCCAGAGATTTCCATCAATGGTTTCCAACTCTCTGCACCTCTACCTATCTCCTGGTCTATCACCTTTCCATAACTTTTTTGAAGCTCATGGGAAAGGTTCTGAACTATAATCTACAACTTTCTCTGTGTAAGCTGGACAGGGAGCCACACTTGAGCAAGTACTCTGGCTCATATGGGAGTGTGTTTTCTGGAAGGACAATGAGCAGACTGGGTTGAGTCAAGGAACCCAATAACACAGGTGTGATCCAGTTCTCTCAATCCCCTCCCATTCTTGTCATGTGAAGGTGGGTCTCCTCCAAGCTGCAAGATGCTTGGTGCTCTCCACTGAGCTTATGCACTCAGGAGACTGACGCAGGAGCATCTTCATCCAATCCCCTCACAGCGCCCTGGGGAACTGGGCCCTCTCCTCTCACTTGGGTCCTGTGGGCTTGGCATTGCTGCCCTCGGTGCTGGTTCCTTCACAAAGCCTTTGGCTGCTTTCAGTTGGGAGATACCGTGTCATGTCCAAGCCCTGTGTTAAAGCAGGACCCTGAGATCACAGCAGTGGGTCTCTGGCTGTGGTTCCTCTCTCCTCCCAGGCCCTCAGGCATCTAAGGCTTCGAGCAGGCAGGAGGCTGGCAACCACTGGTGAGAGCTGGTTGGTAGAAGAGAAGTAACATCTCTCTGATTCCCTCAGGCCTTTCTTTCCCACTTGTCCTTGTTTATTCTTCCCTTCCTCTACCCAATGCTGAGCTCAGGAAGAGTGTTACCACCCCAGGTTTCTCAGAGAAGATTTGAAAAAGAGAGTTTAGAGAAAAACAAAAAAGATGTTTTTAAAGCCCATCAAGTAGCCAGGTCAGTTACACAGTAAATGGTCGCATAGGAGAAAATGTGGAAATTAGAGATGGGTCTGGTAAAGGCATGTGCCTATTTTACATTTTTAAATAAATCTACATTAAACACTTTACTAAAAGCAGGTCCTGTACTAAGCGCTTTATGCACAAAACCTCATTTATTTGAGCCGAGAATTCTATAAGTCCTAAAATTATCACCATTTTATAGAGGAAGAAACTGAGGTTCAAAGAGATTAGCTAGTGGAGTTTTAGTCTGCTAAGCTTGCCAAAAGCAGATACATAAGATGCATTGGCTACAAGCTTACAGTCTTGAAGCTGTGAAAATGTCCAATTCAAGGCATCATCAAGATGATGCTTTTTTACTGAAGACAGGCTGCCAGCAATCCTGGACTCCTCTGTCACATGGCAAGGCACATGGCAGCATCTGCTAATTTCTCCCTTCTCTTAGGGTTTTGTTGCTTCCAGCTTCCTGCTCCATGAGTCTCTCTCTCTCTCTCTCTCTCTCTCTCTCTCTCTCTCTTCATCCCATTTATAAAGGACTCCAGTGAGAACATTAAGATCCACCCTGAATGAGGTGGATCACATCTTAACTTAAAATCCTACTCACCAAAAGGTCCTACTTACAATGGGTTCACACCCACAGGAATGGATTAAATTTAAGATCATGTTTTTCCTGGGGTCCATACAGCTTCAAACCACCACACTCTACCTTCTGGACCCCCAAAAGACATGTTTTTTATATGTAAAGTACATTTATTCCATCACAATATCCCCAAAGCCTTAAATCACTTCAGTAACAATATTAAGTACAAAATATCAAAATCAGTTATAGGTATGATCTGTCCTGGGACACAATTCCCTTGTCTGTGGACCTTTGAAACTTAAAGAACAAGTTACCTGCTTTCAATATATAATGGAAGGACATTCATATGATAAATATTCCCATTCCTATAAGGAGAAATTGGAAGGAAAACAAGGGTCATGGATCCCAAACAATTCTGAAACCCTGCAGGGCATACTACATGAGATTTCAAGGTCTGAGAGTCATTTATGGAACAACGGTTTGTCCTCTGGGCCTGATAGAGCAGCAGCCTCACCCTTTTCAAGAGCTTGCACAGCAGCCATGCTCTCCCCGAATACTGGGGGAAAGGCTCCAACATCTTCAAGCATTTGGGTGACAGCCAGGTTCTCAGCTCTACCCTTATCAAGCACTGGGGTGGTGGATGGACTTATGGACTTCAGATTTCATCCCTCTCAAGCATAGGGGTAGCAGGTGGACTCTAGGCTCCAATCTCTTCAAGCATTGGTGTAGTGGCCAGCCTCTCCACAATCCCCCAGGCATCTGAGAAACCTGGGGTGGTAACACTTTTCCTGAACAATGGGACAGAAGGCCCACCCTCTCCAAGCTCCTTTTGATGAGACCTTAAACAGAAATGATGAATATGTCCTTGCAAACTGGAAGGTGACCTTGTTTTAAAGTGGCAGAGAACTTGGAAAAATTGAGTTCTGGAGTCGGGTGGAAGGCAGAATTTGAAAGCGATGAGGCTGGATATTCAGCTGAGGAGATTTCCAAACTAGATGTGGAAAGTGCTGCCTGGTTTCTCCTTGCAGCTTATAGTAAAATGTGAGAGGAAAGGGATAAGCTGAGAACTGAACTCCTGGGCACAAAGAAACCAGAAATTGTTGGTTTGGAAAATTCTGGGCTTCTAAAAGCAAGTCCCCCCAGAGAATAGTGCTCCATGTGAGGTTTTAACTGAGCATGGATCTGATCAGCTATCTCAGTGCCAGTCAGGATTGGAAATGTAGTTACCCAGAAAGGATTTGTGGAAAGTTCTTTTGTCTTATGGTTTGGACCCCTATGCACTACATACAAAACCAAGTTGGCCTGAGCCACTTCTGCTTGGAGTCATTTCTAAGCCCATGATCTTGGACAAGGGTTCTCAACTACTTTGTGTAGAGGAAACGCTACTAAATTCCTACTTTAAAAAATTTTTAGTCATGAAACCTTTTTTTTCACACAAGGGTTTTATAGAAATCAAGGAAGAGAAATAGCCCCCAAGCCACTGTGATCATTGGAATGGGCAGATGCCCAAGGGAGGGGGAATTCCACATAGCACAGTTTTAAACCACTGAATGACACCATCTCTAAGAGCCCTTCGAGCTCTAGTGTTCTCTGAATTGAGCAAACACACTTTTCCACTGCCCATGATAACTGTCAGCAGTTTGCTGGTACCACATACTTGCAGCTGGACCCCCTTCTTGGCAGAAAATTCTGGCCTTTCCCTGCAAAGTTGAATGTCAACACTGGTACTTATGTCCACGAGCAACAATGACTGAACAGATAGAGAATCCATCTCTTCAGGCTGGGATTGAGTAGACTTGAAATGCCTTAAACAGGGAGGTCCATTTTCATTAAAAATATATATGTGTTCTTATCTCATTCACCATGAACCAAAAATATTTTTACACTTAGGTAATAGACTATTTTTCAAAACTGGCCATGGTTGAAATGAAAACAGCTGTCTTTAAAGGCAAACAGTGAAGCAACATGAGTCTAAGCATTTGGTAACTAGTAGATGCCAAAAGCAAGTGCTCTCCAGCATTCTCACACTCCCCACAACATGGGCAGAAGGTAAAATCACCTGAAAAGAAAAAATCAAATGTATTCCCCAAGGGCTTAATGATCCTTTCTGACAATGACCCTCACTTCATTCAGAATTTGTCAAGAAAAGAGGAAGGAAATGATGGATCATTTTGGACAAAAGATAATGACCTAATTAAATCAAGTAAAAGTCAGATGACGTTTTAAGATCCCTCCAGAGTCAACAACCAGAAAGACAAGATAATTTGTATAACAATTAGTTCCAATTTTATTTTATTTTAAATCAACCATTTCATTCATTGCCAAGACTTGTAAGGACAAGCACTTCCACTGATTTGAGAACTAAGCTCACACCCTTTGTCTTCCTTCCTTATCCTCTGATAGAAATACATTGAAGCATTTCTCATAATGAACATCAGCTGTGGAGGAGGCAGCTGGGTGCCAAAGGAATACAAGCAAAATACTAAATAATCAATGAAGTTGTAATGGGTTCCAGCTTACACATCGATGGGACCCTGGTCACATTCTCCCTTAGCTTAGTAACTGAGGGATTGGTGACTAACTCATGATCTTTCACACTTCACCCAAGGCACCATGAAAGGTTTCTTATGGTTTACGTGTCCTCCTGGTGAGCTGAAAGTGTTCCAAAAGAGTTTATTCCTGCACAGTTAAATTTTTGTGTAAGGTATGGAAAATTTATCAGCCTATAAAAGACTAACTATCTTGTGAATCTCCAAGTAAGAAGTTCAATACACTATTTCCTAAGTTTTCTTGACCTTGGAATACTTTTTTTTAATTTTTCTAATCAGATTTCCCGTATAGCTTTAAGGGATACTAGCACAGGCAGGAGGTTAGGTTAAATGACTGCTAAAGTGTTTTCAAATTATAAGAGTCTATCATTGTATGGTACATTGCATGGAAATGGATGGGAAATAGGTCTTTTCCAGAAGCCATAGAATGGGAACAGAATATCTATAGTACCTGCATTCTTCTTAGGGTTCTCCCTGTTCTTAATGAAAGTTTACATCTTGATGGACTGGAAGGATATATTACTTAAGTAGAGCCATTGAGGAAATGGGAAAGACAGGAGGTCTCTTAGAAAATGGAGCTTTTCAAATTGTGGGAGGTAGGTGATGGACCAGCATGGGGCCATCTTACCATTTACCTGAGCTTCGGCAGGACTTTCCAAGGCTAGGCCCTTGGAACTCCATATCTACCTTTTATTGCCTTCTGGCAGCATTTTTAGAGATAACTGACTGAGTTCCCTGAACAAATTACATGCTCAAAAAATATGGAACAAATGGCTTGACAGGCTTTGCTAAGGTTTACATAGATCTAGGGGTCAACTGGTGACATGAGAAAGGCAAAAGAACCAATGCTGTCTAGAGAGATAGGCCACCCTAAGGCAGACCCCTAAGGTGTCCCTTCCTCATCTCCCTCAGTCTTCTCTCTATTGTTCATATCAAGCATAATTCTAAATGATAAGATGACTTAACCCCTTCCCCATGTCTGTAGGGACTATCTCTTTTCACCCACAATCCTTAGGAGGTAGGTAGTTTTCATCTCCAGCTGATAGCATATGACCCATCCCCTCAGCTTAGTAAGCTGATTAAGTGTGAATAAATTGTGTGTTTTCTTTCAATGCCTCTACTCTGTCAATGGCAGAAACAAGATTGGTCCTGATGATGCCCCAATGGCTTCCAGCAAGAGTATATTTAGAAAGGCCATACATCTACTCTTATTCTGGAAAAAAGAATCCCATAGGTCCTACGTAAGATCTTCTTAAGAGATCTGAAGTTACCACGGCCTACATAGTTCAGAAGGGAAGAAAACAGTCTTCACATTTGGAAACCTCAGTTCATATGTACATTTAAAGGAAGCAAGAAAATTCTGGGTGAAACTTAAGGGTTGCTTGTTTATTAACACTCCCCCCACCAGCATTGAAGGCTTAGCTTGTGTGATTGTAAGAAACCTGAGTTAGCTACCCTAACTGCTGCTGTTACCATGCACATAACAGTTTGATATTCCATTTACCAAGTTGCCTCCAATGCGTAAGTAGGTCTAAATCTTCCCACACCTACAGAGTCCCTCAGAAAATGAACATCCTGATCAATAATGTTAACTTGGCACGACGGCAATGATCAAGCTGAAAGTCAAGAATAAAGAAAGCTTTGAGTCTAATCAGAGACCTTGAGAAACCATTGGTCTGTCTTTGAACAGACTGCAGCAGAGTTGTTCCACCCTGAAGAGATTTCATTTTTAAAGAAGACAAGAGGAAACCATACTTGAAACATTTAAGAGCATATTTACAGTTCTTTCCTTCTTTCAAATCCTCAAATTTCACACAAATATAATTTTTTGCATGCCAGTTTATTATACATGCAGTATTTATTTTCATACAGATTTTTAAATATGCTATTTTTCTCCTAGCATACATGCCCTCCTCCACCCACAGCCTAGTAAATTTCCTAACAATTGTCCTCTGTGGGATGTATTTTTGTTTGTTGGTGAATGGTTTTGTTTGTATCTAGTTCACCCCTTCACTGAGGATGCCACTTTTTGGAGTTTCAGCATTATGCAGGTGTCTCTTTCCAATTCTCCACCATCCATGGGCCCAGAGCCTTGTCCTCAGTCCCCTAAGCAAGGGCTGTTAAAACCAAGAGCCCAGGGAGGCAGATGTGGCTCAAGTGGTTGGGCATCCATCTACCAAATGGGAGGACCCCAGTTCGATCCCCGGGACCTCCTGTTAAAAAAAAAGGTGAGCAGGCAAGCTGGGCCTGGGCGGCGAGCCATGCGGCAAGATGATGACGCAACAAAAGAGAGATGCAGGGGAGAGTCAAGGCGAGATGCACCAGAAACCAGGAACTGAGGTGGCACAAGTGACAGGGTGCCTCTCTCCCACATCGGAGGTCCCTAGAATCAAATCCCAGGGAAACCTAGAGG
>JAQZBX010075619.1:0-14568 GCA_029593785.1 Cabassous unicinctus
GGAAGCGAACCCGGGGCCTCCCATATGGTAAACGGGAGCTCCATCGATTGAGCCACACCCGCTTCCTTTGTTCATCCTTTAAACGGCGAGCCAAGTGCTTCCCAATCTGTCCTACTTGATCTATTTTAATGCCCCCTGACATGGCATGCTCCAGGAACACTAAGCTAGTTTCCATCACCCAAACACAATTCCATCCTTTCATGCCTTTTTCATGCTGTTCCCTCGACTCTGAATGCTTTTCACCCCTTATCCACCTGAAATAATCGCATTCACCCTTCTAGACTGTGATTAAACAGACTACACATCATTTCTGTGAAGTCTACCGGAACAGTCAGCCAGCAAAGTTGGCCATGCCCTCTTGTCTGTGCCACCCTTGCCCTCAGGCTAGAGATTGAGTTCTATCCATTTTTATATTTCCTTGCACCTAACCCAGTGCTGGACACACATTTTGAAATTTATAATAAGACAAATCCTGCATGGCCGTATAGAGAAAACACGAAAAAAGATTGACAAGCTCCAGGAGGATTACCATCTTTGAAAGAAACAAGAAGGGAAATATTATAGGAGGAGAAATTGGCCTAATTATAGCATGTTTTCTTGAAACAAAGAGCACTTTTATGTACTCCATATTGTAAGGTTAAATAAATATTAGTTAAATAAGAAAAAGTGGGGACTCTTTTATTTCCATTTATAAGCTTTGCAGAGTTAAGAGAGAAGAGAAACATTTTAGCTCAAATATCATCCCACTTGTGTCTCAAGGGACTTCAACTTAATGCACACAAGACAGTTGAGCACAATGACATCATTTCTCTCTGGACACATTGGAGAGGAAAATAAAGAGGGAATTACGGCTGCCAATGGACAGCTCTCTAACTTAGGCTGCCATGCAGTTATTGAAATAAGTTAAAAAGAGATTTATTCTACTACTTCTGAACACCAGGAGACAACTAATACCGGAAGCAAAAGTCTTGTACACCAAGGTCAGTGAGGAGAAAATCACACAAATTGGATTCCCCTGAACTTAAAAGTTCCATCTCTGCAAACCCACTAGTGTCATTAAATTAGGGGAAAAATTGGGCTCCAAAATATATGAACATGTTTCTGAATATATATCTTGGATAAATTCACACAGACGTAACTGTTGATTATTCACTTGGTCTATTATTGCAACTGAGTTTAGAAAACCAAACAACTCCTTCCCATAACAAGTGCGCTCCAAAACTCACATCCCTATTTTTTCACTGCAATTCATATCACACTCTTTTGGTTATTGATCTTGTGAAGTTTTATTATTCACCTAAGCAAAATAATTGCAAAGCTAAAATTGCCACATAAAAGTGAATTATGCACGTCAAATACAAATAATCATCAACTATCCATTGATTTTCATTATCTATGAGTAAGTGGTAGGTAGCCAGTTATAACAGAAAATATAAAAAATTTTATTAATTCCGATCTTTATCACCATTTCCTGTCTCTTAATGATACCTTGGACAGAGTCCATAGCTTCCCCTTACACTTTTGGTTAACAAAATTCAACGCATTCTAAAGCTCAGTCTCATACCAATTTAAAATTCTTCCCCTCTCCCTTTACTAGCCAGACTGGTGACTTAGGCACAGACAATAGTGCTCATCAGATATTCTACATGATCCCCAACAGCTCCCAGCCTCCCTTTTTTTTGGTTGGGAAAATATGGCTACTGGGCCCAATGGCTTGCGAGTGGACTTGGTCTGTAAAACTTTCCTTCTCCTCTCCTTCCTGGGCCATACACCATGGAGGTGACGGAGCTACAAGATGCAAGAGGACTAGATCCATAAGTCACCACTTGGAAGAGTGCTGTCCTAGACAGTCTACAGACTCCTAACAGACTTTATGTGAATGAAAGATTAAACCTCCATAGTGTTGAGCCACTAAGATTTTGAAGTTTGTTACCAAAGCATAAATCTAACCTGATAAATACAGGGTCTTGATTGAGAAGGAGATGTCATCTTCTCTTTCACAGCTTCTCCCACATCAGCTTGAAGGGGGGAGTGGGTTGGGTGTGCAGGGTAGTTTTGGTTCTGAGACATCATTTGGCCCTTCCTTTACTGTATTTATTTCCAAGGATCGAATAAATGCAGAGTGACTCCAGCAGCCTCCTTCTGCTGCCGGAAGTCTCCTTTGGAAAGGAAAACTCTTGAGAGCAGGTGTGTGTGGTTTTCTTGGGGTGTTATCCCTCCATCCCTCTGCAGTCATGTCTCTCTCCAGCCCCAACAGCAGACCACGCTTCTAGCCATGATTTTTAGCTGCACTATGTTCTTGCATGGCAGTTGGCTACCCTCGCAACCTGAGACTACTACTGCCTCCTCTTCTAAATGTCACTTGCCTTCAGTATGAATTCATCAGAATCTTTGAAATCCTCCAAAGGCTTTGGGAGAGGGGGAAGAGACATGTTTTCTTCCCAGACATAGCGTCAGTTACTTCTCACCCCACTAGCATAGGTTGTTCCAGCAAGATCCCTACCTTCACTAATCTCCAGGGGAAATGCAAGTATGTGACTCTAAGTTCAGGACCCCAAGTCAAGCAGACTCCGGTCCCGTGCTCTGCTGCACTCCCAAGGTGGGCCTGTGGGATCTATGCCACAGCAGGCATCCAGGCAGGAAACAAAACCAGTCTTCCCCAATCTCAAAGAGAACGTGTCCACTACTGGGGAAGGGAGAGAGCAATCTCTCATCATTAACACTGCATCCCCAATTTTCCTTTCTCTTTCCCCTCCATGGTCTTTGAAGGAGAATGAAAAGCAGGGATAATGGGTGGTGGAAGTAAAGCTAATTCACCCTCTCCTTTCATACATTCTGTGGCCACATTAGTAACTTGGTCCAACTGTAAGGATAGTCAATCTAGAATGTGAAGAACTTAACACCTGTTGTTTTCAGATGTGGATCTTTAGCATCAAATCCAGAGCAGCAAAAAAAAAAAAAAATATATATATATATATATGTGTGTGTGTATATATATATATATCACCCAATTATTGTGAACATGTCTGTTGTCCATTTCCTCCATTTCTACAAACTAAATAGTATCATAATTTTGGTATTAGATCTATATAACTTTATAAATGTGGATTATTTATCCATTACAGCAAATAGCAAAATTGCTATATTACCACAATTTGGTGATTATTGTTACTCTTTTAAAGAGTATTGATGAATAAATGTTTTGAGTATTTTCTTTGTATAAAATAAAACACATGCAAGATACTTTTTACTGGACACTTTCTTTTCCAGATAACTACATATTTCTATGGAAAATATTTTCCACAATCCTAACAACCTGAAAACTAAGCCCTAAAGGAAAACTAAAAATCTTATGCACATAATAGACACAAAATGGTTAAATGGTAAAATCACAGCTGACTCTGCCAGAAGTGATGTTTGAAAGTATGAGAGTGGCAGCAATAATAACTAAGATAAAGCCAATCATTTCTAAACACTTGGAAAATTTTTTTAGACACTACTCAACTGAAATTATTTCTACCCCCGAATCAATAAAGTCTATCTAATTATTTCCACGGTTGCTATGTAGAACAGAAAGAAAACACATTCAGGGAAGGACGAGGAGAGGAGATTTCTGCAGATGGACAGAAGAAAATTTAGCAGAATGAGGATTGCATTAAAGTGACTCCCTAAATTTCATAAATGCACAGACCTACTTCTTGGCAAATTAGGAACCATCACAAATAGAGGTTTGGAAAATTGTGCTCGGTAACAATTCTCCATGGGTCTCTTGCAACTCTGCACATCTTGTAAGTGACACACTGACTACTCTGTGTTCTGAACTGTCTTTTCCAGGATGTTTGTATGGCAAACAGCCTTGATAAGTAGAGATGATGACTCCCCCTGGAGTAAAAGGTCTTGGAATACAGAGATAGTGTCTTCCTCTGAAGCAAAAGTAGGCATGCTGCCATCCAGCACAATAAAATAAATGTCTCCCTCCAGAGCAAGGAGCAGGCATGGTTCCTATCTATTATAAAAGATTCAGGTCCCTAAGCTCTGGGTTCATCCCCTGTAATAAAATGCACTACCTGTGCAGATAGCATCTGGCCCCTTTGCAACACCATGTGGGAACTGGAGCTTAGGAAACAAGTGCAAAAAAATGTTGAAACAAGTGCAAAAAATCTGCTGCTATTGCTCTGAGTAATAAACTTTCCTGTGTCTCTAACTCAGGAGTCTTGTGTCTGCTACCAGCATCCATGAAACTGTGCCAAGCAAACTTATTAGCTTGCGAGTAAGCTAAAATCTCAGATCCTTTACACTTCTCAAAAAGTTGATAAAGATTCTGATGTTACAGTCAGAACTGGGAGCAAATTCAGAGAGAGAAATAGAATTTTCCACCATAATACAAGGAAGTAACCTTTCCAATACACATTGGTGTGGGCTATAGAAGAAAATAATAACAAGCAATAAGTCAGCACAATGAATGAAGAAAATATTCTAGACTGGATGGAAAAATTATTCCTTTCAGCCACCTAACTAAGCCTAAACTCATTCTTTACTGAGAAAGGATTAAGATGGATTCTAGAAACACAGTATTAATTTGCAGGTATATTTCAATATGTTTGTGTATAGATGCATTTGCTTAACTTAAATGGTAAGCAAACTTCAGTTATACTATAATATAGCCTCTGGTAGGGTTTGTTGTTGTTTTTTTTCACTTTTTGAGGTATAATTTAAGTACAATAAAATGTGAAGGTTTTAAGTGTACAATTTGATGAGTTTTGACAAATGCATATAGCTATGTAATCACCAAAGCAATCAAAATACGGAATATTTCCATCACTCCAAAAGGTTTCTTTGTGCCCTTCCTAGTAAACCCCATCCCACCAGCAATCTACTCTATCAATTTTTTAAAGGCATATTTACCGAAATTTAATTTATATACAATTCTATACATTTTGACAAATATATATATAGTCATGTAACTACCTCCTCAATCAAAATATAGAATAATTCCATCATGCTAAAAAGTTCCCTCATGCCCATTTGTAGCCAATTGCTTCCCCCGTCTCTAGCCCCAGGAAACCACTGATTTCTTTTCTCTTCCTCTAGTTTTATCTTTTTGAGAGTATCATGTGATCGGAATCATATAGTATGTACCCTTTTAAGTCTGGCTTATTTCTCTTACCATAGTACTTTGGGGATTCATCCATATTGTAGTGTGTATCAGTGGTTTATTATTATTATTATTATTGCTGAGTCCAGTTTATAGATATATGACAATTTATTTATCCACTCACCAGATAAGATATTTGGATTATTTCCAACTTAAGGCAATATTGAAAATAGCTGCAATAAACATTGATATGCAGGTTTTTGTATGCATTTATTTCTGGACTCGCTATTTGATTCCAAATAGTTTTAATTACTCTAGTTTTGTATTAAGTCTTGAAATCAGGTACCATGAGTATTTGAACTTTGGTGGTGCTCTTTTTTTTTTTTTCAGAATTGTTTTGAATAAGTTCCTTTGCTTTTCCAAATATATTTTAGAATCACCTTGTCTGATTCTATTTTTAAATGCCAAGGTTTTGAATGAGATTGTGTAAAATCAATAGATGAACTTGGGGAGAAATGACACCTTAATAATTTTGAGTCTTCCAATCCATGAACACAGTATTTCTCTCCATTTATTTAGGTCTTCTTTATTTTCTCTCATGAAAGTTTTGTAGTTTTAAGAATATATGTTTTCACATATTTTGTTAGATTTTCCCTAAAGATTTCATGATTTTTTTGGTGCTATTGTAAATGCTACTTTTTAAATTGCAATTTCTAAATGTTCATTGCTAGTATCTAGAAACACAATTAATATTTTATATTGGCCTTGTATCCTGCAATCTTGCTAAACTCTCTTATTAGTCCTAGTAATGTCTTTTCCATTCTTTGGGATTTTTTTATGTAGATTAATCATATCATTTTTAAATAAAAAGTTTTATTTCTTCCTTTCCAATCTCTGTGCCTTTTTTCTCTTTTTCTTGCCTTACTGCATTGTTTAGGACTTCAGTATGACAATGAATCAGAGTGATAAAAGCAGAAACTTTTCCTTGTTTCTTATCTTAGGAAGAAAATATTCAGTTTTCACCATTAAATATGATGTGACTCATAGGCATTTTTTGTAAATGCCCTTTATCAGATTGAAGAAGTTCCCTTTTATCCCTATTTTGCTGGAAGATTTTGCCATGAACAAGTGTTGATTTTTTTCAAATGTTTTTTTCTGGACCAATTACAATGACCATATTCTTTTGCTTCTTTATTCTGCTAATATGGCAAATTACATGGATTTCTGGGTGTTGAACTAGCTAACCTTGCAATTTTGAGGTAAGTGCCACTTAATCGTGATGTATTTTCCTTTTTAAAATATTGCTATATTTAATTTGCTAATACTTTCCAATGATTTTTCTGGCTGTGTTAATTAGGAATATTGTTCATTAATTCTCTTTTCTTGTAATGTCTTTACCTGATGAATTGGAAAGTGTTCCTGTCAATCAGATTTAGTGATTATTTTGGGTCCCTATTAAGCCTATATACCATAGCTTTTCTGTTCTCCTTTGATAGATACCTGGGCCATTTCCACTTTTTGGCATTTATAAATAAAGCTGCTTTGAATATTCTTGTACAAGTCTTTTTTGTGGATATATGTTTTAATTCATCTTGGGTACATTAATACACTAATACTGTTTGTCTACACAATTCTCAGATGAAGATAGCCATATCAATTATTGATAAAGACAATTATTTTAATCAGGTGGTCCAAACTGACTATTTAGAAAAGATTCTGGTGTCTAACATGTCTGAGCAAGCATGTTTTCACAAATTATAAGGCCTTTTCCTAACTGGATGTGCCAGATATGCCACATTACATTTTCAAAATTGAAGACTTCTAAAGCGTAGTAGCTCATGCCACGTTGCTTCAGAATGTAGCTGAGGAGTACTTAAAGATCATTGCTGGTTTTCTATTTCCTATGTTGTAAGAAAGCAATGCTTTGGCATAAAGAGCTTCAAAGGCTTTCATTTTTAATATAGAGTCTTACCTCAAGTTTATTTATTTTATGTCAACCAAAAATTTAGTGCTTATCTCTGTTGTGCCTTCTACCTGGGATAATTCTGAATATTTTGGTTTATGCTTAGGTTGGGTTTTTTTCTTGCTCAATTGCAGAAAGTTAAAAAGTAAAACCTTGTTATTATTATAGCAATGAGGGGTGATTACTATTTACCTTAATTTATGACTCATTCTCCCAAAAAATCACCAGGACAATCATAAAGGAAAAGTGTTGCAGTTTTCTAGCTTTAAATTCATCTATATTCATGAAAATCAGCAATTATGGTATGTTTCTTTCATTTGCTAACACCTACTTTGTGCCAGGAAGTGTGTTGACAATGAGATTGCAACAATAAACAGACACTCTTCTTCTGGAAGAAGTTTTCATCTAGCAGGAGAGACTTAGAAGTAAAGAAGCAATCACAATACAATGTGAAAAATGCCATGATAAAGTAAGTAAAGAGACAAAGGCAGGAATTTGAAACTGGAAAGAAAGGAAATGACAGTCTTATAGTTGATACAGTTTTACTTTCTTCTTATGTCAATAGAGACTGATGGAAGAATTTTGGTTGTGTGTGTGCATGTGTACGTGTTTTTAACAAACTATTCTGATAGATTTTTAAACATACAGAATGGTTATGAACACTCATATATCCTATACTTTATCACATGCTTATCCACCCATCCATCCATTTATCCATTCATAAGCCCATCTTTTTTTCATACATTGCAAAATAAGTTGTAGACAGTATGCTTCTTCCAAGCACTTTAGCATGCATATCATTAATTACAGTCAATATTTATTCATAATTTGTCTCCTTTGTAGTATAATTTACTTTCAAGGAAATGTACAGACTGGAGTGTTGGAGGCAAAGATGCAAGAAGGAATCTCAATGATCATGGCCAGCCAGCACCAGAACCCTACAGATTCCAGGAAAATGTGACTTGTCAAGACCTTCGTTTTGAACTTCTAGCTTCCAAAACTGTGAGATAATAAATTCCTGTTGTTTAAGTCAACCGGTTGGTGGTATTTGTCATAGCAGCCCTGGAAAACTAAAACACTGAGATTAAGGATCAAAGCTCATTTTTTTTGTCCGTATGGATTTCCAGTTGTTTCAGCACCATTTGTTAAAAAGATGTTCCTGTCCACACTGGATTGGATTGCTCTGCTGCCTTTGCTGGAAAGCAAATGATTGTGTACATGTGGGATGACAGCTTGGCTCTATCTTGGTCAATTCTGTTCTTTTAATCAATTAGTTGATCCTTTGTTGCCCCATTGTACCACAATGTCTTAATACTAGCTTTGTCTTGACATTAGGTGGAATAAATATTCCGACTTTGACCAAGTATAAGGTTTCATCTGAAGAAAAGATTCTGCAGCTTCAAACATTTTCAAAAACAACAAATTATGGCCAATGTTCTTATTTCACAAAATGGGGAAACTGATGCTTTAAGGAGGAAAAGTAATTTCACACATCACCATTTCATCTTTGTTGATCGATTTGAATATTCCCAGGTGTTGAAAACAAGGGTAGCTGACAAGAGGAAAGCTGGGTCCTCTGGGTAGTAACTGTGGTAAGTGGAAATTGGGCATTGCTACACAGCTGAACTTCCCAGCTGTCTCGCTCTCTCGCTCTCTCTCTCTCTCTCTGTCTGAGGCCAGACATTACAATCATTTTACAGATGGGGAAGTGGAGTTGACTGTTTTCAGTTACATAGTGGACTGTCGTTGTTGTCAAGAGCAAATTGGACTCTAACATCTGTTCCAGCACTTTGTCACAACTTCACTTTTATTCTGGACAAGAGCCAAAATTAGCTCACCAAAAAGAAGTAACCAAGCTCTGATTTTTGTGCAAATAAACACTAGTTTGCCGTTTAAAAACCATCACTCCAAGGTCATTTTTCAGAGTTCAAGTAAAAGAGAGCCTTTCTCTGAAGTAACACACTATTGTAACTTGCAAATGAGTAAAGGACACAGTGGTCTCATGCTTAACATGAGGTAATGCCACATGGATCACAACCTGCCTATTAGGGGAAAACAATAGAGGATGAGAGCCGCTCAGGTTGCAAGCTCTGAAGACCTCCTGTTCTTCCCTGTTGAAAGCTGCAGAAATGGCAAATTTAACTTGATTTGAAAATGAATCGAGTCCTCACTGATCTGGGGAATTTCATTCAGCAGATAGTCTCTCAATGCATGTAAACAGGATTGTAAGCTATGAACGAGAATAATGATTCCTCCCATCAAAGTTTTGGTGTGTGTCTCTTGACCTTGGGGCTAAGTCTCAAGTAACCCATCAGTTAAGGAAGGAAAATCCTCCGAAGCTGGTTGTTTTGCATCATGTGGCTTGAACAACTGGTTGATTGTTAGATGTCTTTACTTGTACATTTGTCCTTTTGGTGCTTGATGATAATGAATGAAATACAGACTCTGAGGGGCTCTCGAGGCTCAGTGCATCTGTCATCACAGCAGAGATTGGCAAAACTATGTAAAATCCTGGGGAGCTATTCACAGAGCCATGTAGATTTGTGAAAGAGGAGTAGAACGATTGTACAATTAGAAATATGATACCCTCATGGGGTATTGTTATCTAAAATGAGATCATGTACATTAATGTAATTATTACATTGAAGCATCACTTTGTTCCTAAGAAGTGAGACTACAGCTCAGTTTTCATTTCTTCTGTGCTTTATTTCCAAAGTTTCTGAAAACGCACAGTTAATTGTTCTTATAATAAAAACTTTTAATGAAAGAAATGATATTTGGATTTTTAAAAAATTAGTCTATATAATTTGGAATACTGAATGAAAAAGCAACTGTGAAAAATCAATGACAAAACAGGATACATAATGCCTACCTGAGAGAAAGAAAGAAAAGAGGGAGAGAGAAATAAGCAAACAAAAAGGATACTTTTAAAAAGTAGTTGACTACAATTTCAAAATAACCTAACATGACTATTAAAGCTGGTTAACAAAATATGAGGTCTCATTACCAAATCAAATCAAATCACAGAACAGTTCCCATGTCCTCTGTGCTGCTCCATCATATCTGTAGCACGACATTTTAAGAACACTGTCAAAATGGATTTCATTCAGTAGAAAGCAACCCGGATAATTAAAGGTCTGGAAAATATGTTTACCAAACAGTATGTATTAGCCAAAGAGGTGCTGATGCAAAATACCAGAAATCTGTTGACTTTTATAAAGGGTATTTATTTGGAGTAGAAGCTTACAGTTACCAGGCCATAAAGCATAAGTTACTTCCCTCACCAAAGTATGTTGCCACGTTTTGGAGCAAGATGGCTGCCGACATCTGCGAGTGTTCAGGTTTCCTGGGTTCCTCTCTTCCCGGGACTTGCTTCTCTCTGGGCTCAGCTGCTCTGCTATCTCCACAAGGCCAGCTGTTGACTATCAGGTGAACGGCTGGTCTCTCTTCTCTGCCTCTGCTGTGTCTAATCGAGCCTTCTCTCTGCTCCTCTGTGTGCTTACTTCCCAGGCTTCAGCATTAAAACTCCAACTAACCCCTCTGCTCTGCCATGTAGTTTTCTCTGTGAGAAACTACTATTGACATGGCCCAATCAAAGCCTTAATCATAAATTAATCAAGTAAAAGTGAAACCTCTGAATCCAATACAATATAATACGCCCAGAGGAAAAGACCAGTTCACAAACATAATCCAAAATCTATTTTTGGAATTCGTAAACAATATCAAACTGCTACACAGTGATTAAAAGAATTCCACAAATTTAACCTGAAATTAAGACACGTGTAGTAGCTCTCAAATGTTGTCTGCACAGATGCAATAAAGGATTAGCCTAATTCTAAACTATTCCAGAGGTGGTTCCCTGATACAAACTTAGCCTATGAACTTGTCTTTCCTGGGAATATGGAATGAAGCGTACCAATGGGAAACCAAGAGCCCGCGTCTTTGGAGCTCAGAGTTAAGGCAGTTCTTTATAGAGAGTGTTCACACTCTCTGCTAAGGCCCCTTCTTGATTCTGGCTGTTCAAGTTTTTCCAAACTCTTGAAATATCTTATTACCTTTTTTATAAGTTCCCCTTTTGCTCAGCCAGCCAGAGTCATTTTCTATTACTTGCAAAAAAAAGATTTTTTAAAAACGTAAATAATATGTCTACTCAGGGCTTGCCTCTTAGGCAGTCTTTCTCTTTTAATCTGTCTTCAATAGATGAGAAGTTTTATTAAGTAAGAAATTATCAGCATGTGTTTCCAAAACCTAACTCCTTTGAGGTAACATCCAAGATATTCATTAACATGTGAAATAACAACAGGAAACGATTCATTCCTGTACACAGTCACTTTATTCAACTGCCGCACAAAAAAACATTTAACAAAAACTGTAAAAAAAAAAAAAAAAAACTCTCTGTGACCCTGAATTCTTATGCCTAATTATAAGACAGTCTATAAGGCTTAATTTGCAGCAAGTCTGGCATTTTAATTGTCTAATATGGCCATTATGGCTGTATGAAGGAAAGATTTCTAATTCCCTACATCCAAGATTGCTCTACCCAGTTTAGTAGATCTTGCCTATTGGCCCAACCTCCAATGAAAGCTCAATATGTAAAATAATTAAACATTTTTGACCAACTAGGAATAGAAAGGTGGAAGGCTTTCTATGGGGAAGGTAGTCAGTTTTATTCCCTGGGAATCTTATTTAAACTAGACTTATTGGAAAGTCCTACTATATTTCAGAATCCTAATTAAGGCAGAATGATGAGTTCCATTGTCTTGTTAAACCAAAATGGCTGAAGGATATATTCAGAAAACCTGTCTGGGAAAGCAAGCAAATAAACAGCAAATCAAGCTTGTAGAGCAGTATGAAGAAATATTATTTTACAGAACCAGATGGACCACTTAGTAGGGATTTAAGATTCAGCAAACTTAGGGAGAGGTTTTTATGGTGCTCTTCATATTTCTGTTAAGGGGCAACATTCACCTAATGAGTTTAAAACACTCCATAAAAATAATCCATAGAATCACAATGTACCAGCACATGTCCATATGCCTTATCCACTCTTCTCATCCCCTTTCTCATTAGCTTCTTGTCTTGACTCTCCCTCATTGCCAAGCACCTTGGGTTTGGGTTCTCTATTAATTTTTAACTCTGCTTAGTTCTGACAGAGCACTGTCTTAGGATCTGTCCTATTCTAATTAAAACGGCACCAAAATTTGATAGTAAATAGTAAGAAAACAGTGGAATTTTATTTTGGAAAATGTAATTAAAATTTTTAAAAAATAAATTTATCTACTTGATAAGCCTTGTTTGTCACAGAGTTTTAAAATATATGTTCCCAAGTGTCCTTTTCCCATATTTCCTATTTGGGAATCAGGGAGCTCTTTTCTTCTAAAAAAAAATTCTTCCTTTTTTAAGTATATAATAGTTCTAAGAAAGCTGTAACACATATATCAGCCTGTTCTTTGGCAAAAGAGGTTTAAAAGTCCTTCATATAATGGAAAATATTTTATATCCAACAGATATGTATCAGACATCTACCATACTCATTAACATATGAGACTCTATTATCTTCCAATAAAATTAAATTTGGTTTATCACACTAAAGTATGCCTAGAATCAAGAGAGAACATTTTTATGGAGTGACTATCTCAATGGCATTAGATCTATTTCTTCTTTAACTAGGTCTGTTTCTTCGTAAGATCATCTCTGATGCTTAAACTTGTGCTAAGGTTTTAATATAACAAATAAAGTTATTTTTTCACTGCTTATAAACATCCTCAGTAGTGGCTTCTGATTTTTGTAATTGAATTATATAAACTGATTTTCTCTTGCTGTACCTCTCATATAAATAAAATATGCAAATACCCATAAAAATTTAAGAAAATAAGTTTATCTATTAAACATATTTTTGGTTATAAGTTTCCTTATGTGCAAAGAACAAACCATGCTTTAACTTCTGGGACATAATTATTCCTACAAATTGTATGACAGCGTGCTGCGACAACCTAGCTTTGCACTTGACATTCATTACACAGTCATGACGGGGATTGTTTTTGTGAAAATATTCAAGAGCACTTTTTTAGTTCTTCTGAAGACAGCTCTTAATCCTTTAAAATATTCAAACCACTTTCTTTTGAAGCACATATCTTGTCACCTGCCTTGTTTTCTTTCTCTTCTTTAGCTGTTGTTTGAACTCTGCCAGATCCTCATTTGATTCAAGCAGCTATTCAAGATCATTTTCATTGGCTTCATTAAGTCCTCCATCTCTTTCAAGATTTGCCTTTCAATTTTGCAATTTATTTTCGCTTTACAACATCTGACAGTGAGCAAGAGACTGACAAAGAAGAAGCCACTCAGGAGGAAGTTTGATGCCAGTATTTAAGAAAGGGGTGTTTGAACAGAGCTAATTTGATATGTTTAGTTTGATAACAGCTGTTACAGCAAGGCTATCTTGGTCAGTGATGACCAATTACTAGATTAAGAAAGAAAGAAAGAATTGCACATACATGGTTTTTCAGAGCTAGCCCTAAAAATGCCTACACATCAGATCCACCCACTTTCCATTTGCCCAGAACTCAGTCATCCCCAATTGTGAGCTAGGCATTCTGGGAGATTCTTGCTTGTCATTGTTACCGGGTCTCTCCTCTTAGAAAAGGGCTTCCCTATCAGTTATCCTCCATTCCAACACGCAAATCAGGAGAGGATGATCTCCTTATGGAGAGTAGAGTTTGCCTAGTCCACTTCTTGCCCATTAACATTTGGAGACCCTAGAGTTCTAAGACTTAAATCATCAAGGTGAGTAAATCCAGACTCATGGTTCCTTTGGCACTAGAATTCACTCAAAACATAGTAGGCTTAATATATATGTGCTACCAGTCAGTTTTATATGCCAGTAAATACACCCCAATTTTTTTCCAGTCTTAATGGTAGTGTTCTTTAGGCCATCAGACATGGGAGGATAGAACCTCACATTTAATTTTGTCTTTGCCGCAGGAGTGAGTTTTAATAGGACTTTGACACTCGGGCTATTTTAATCTTACTTTTGTTTGGCGTCTACAGGAAACTGGCTGTTACAACTGTTTTCAAGGTCCCACATTTCTGTTTCCTATCCACCCCTTTTCACTTATGATTGCAAACCAGCCAATAGTTGCCTAAGTTCATCTCTTTCTTTAAAAAACTAGCTAAGGGAAACGGATGTGGCTCAAGAGATTGGGCTCCCTCTGCCATACGAGAGGTCCAGGGTTCAATTCCCGGGGCCTCCTGGTGAAAAGCGAGCTGGCCTGAGTAGAGTGCTGGCCCATGCGGAAAGCTGGCACAGCAAGATGATGCAACAAAAAGAGACACAGAGGAGAGACAATAAGAGACGCAGCAGACCAGGGAGCTGAGGTGGCGCAAGAGATTGAGCGCCTCTCTCCACTCCGGAAGTTTCCAGGATGGTTCCCGATGCTACCTAAAGAGAAGAACACACAAAGAGCAGACAGTGAGTACAAAAACAACCAGGGGGTGGTGGTGGGGAATAAAT
>JAQZBX010075620.1:0-14568 GCA_029593785.1 Cabassous unicinctus
TGGGATGGGGGTTTCATGGGAGGAAGTTCACTGAATATACATGAAAGATATATAAAATTGTTCAAATGATCAAGGGGTGGGGCATGGTCACAGTGGGTAGACAATCACTCAATAAATGAGGGAATACTGAATTCCCAGCCTGGAGAGCTCTGCCACATTCTCCAAGGGAGCAGCAACAGTCCCCCGAGTGCACAGGCAGTGTCTGGCAAGGGAGGATGGTCCACTGATGGGTTCTTGTTATTGATGACTAGCCTTACAAGTCTTTGCTCTTGTAATTGAAACTTAGCCTACTGTTATGGGGTGCCTAAGGGTTGCCACCTGAGAGGCTCCTTGTTGCTCAAATGTGGCCTCTCTCTAAGCCAAACTCAGCATATGAATGCATTACCTTCCCCCCAGCGTGGGACATGACTCCCTGGGATGAGCCTCCCTGGCAACGAGGGATTAATACCAAGCACCAACTGGCAATATGATTGAAAAAAGACCTTGAATAAAAGGGGGAAAAGGTAAAGACAAATGAGTTCATGTGGCTAAGAGACTTCAAAGAGAGTCGGGAGATCATCCCAGAGGTAACGCTTATGCACACCTCAGTAGGATCTCATAGAACACCAAAGTGGATATCACCCCATACAAAGGGGCTCCTGAGGGCTCTGGAGACACCCAGGTTCTATATAAGGGGGAATAGCTCCAGTGATTGATGTCTTATCAATGGGCTCTACTTTGGAATCTGTGCTCCTGAGAGTGACAGAGTTGGACTCAAATAAGTCCTCCCTGCACATGGTCCATCAGTCCCTTCTATTCAAACCTATATGTGATGCTGGAGTTCGTAGGTATACTTCCAGAGACTGGAGCCTCTGGCCTGCCCATGTGCCAGCTGTGCCTGGAATTTCGGTAGAGCTGCAACTCCTACTCTACAGCTCAATGGACTCACCCAAGTCACCTGGTGAGGAGACGATGATGGACAACGGCCATCCCAGGGAATGGAGAGAGCCTGCAGCTGCAGGCAGGATAATCCCGTCCACCATATCCATTTGGAGGTGGAGTGGACATCACCATCCCAGACTCCTCAGGATTGGAGGAAGAGCTATGGACTAGAGTGGACTTAATGGTATTCTGTTGTGACATATTATGATTCAAGCAATGGAAGAAATTACAACAGTGAGGTGGAGCCAGTGGCCACTGGACACTTTTGGGGCAGGGAAGGAAAAACAGTTGTAATACAGGGGCTTTTTCATGACTTGGGAATTATCCTGAGTGACATTACAACGACAGATATAGACCATTTTACTTCAGCATATACCATGCAGAACTGTGTGGGAGAGAGTGTGGTCTACAATGTGAACTATGGTCCATGCTTAGTGGCAAAGCCCAGGATGTGTATATCCATTGCAGGTGATGAGCCACACTAATGAAAGATGTTTATGTGAGATGTTATGGGAGGTGTGGGAGGTGGGGAACATGGGAATCCCTGTAATTTTTGTGTAACATTTATGTAATCTAAGCATCTTTTAAAATAAAAAATAAAAAAAAAAGAGGTCACTGCCTCTCAGGATAATAAACAAGGCAGACAGGTATATGGGCATCATCATAATTTATTCATTTTTATTTAAAAAAAAACACGTGTACTTTTTCTAAATATTTCTCATGAATTTGGAAAATAGAAGAATGTAAAGAAGAAAATAAAAAATTCCCTAATCTACTGACCTAAGTCTCTGTGGCAGTTTGAGATTATGAATCCCAAAAAGAGAAAGCTTATGTTTGTAAACTAATCTATTCCTCTGGGTGTGATACCCTTTGATTGTATTAAATTGAAAGGTTTTAAGTTTATTTGATAAAATCAATTTAGAGATTTTGATTCAACCATGTCAGTAGGACATGACTCAGGTTGAGTCTCCACCCCCTTGGTGGGCTAATGTAAACAGACACTCATTCAAGAAGACACACGGGAAGAGAGAAAGCTCTGTCATGTTTGAGCCACTTGCCTGATAGTTTGCAGCTGAAGAGAATAGAGCAGCTGAACAGCTGAGAAGGCCAGGAAAGAAATGAGCCCTATGCCAGAGGCTAATATAGGAAGCCCTGAGAGATCAGGCAGAGATCATCCACCATCTTGCTTCAACATGTGGCAGCTGACTTTGGTGAGAAAGTACCTCTTACGGTACCTTGAGCTGGACTTTCCACAGCCTTGAGACTGTAAGCTTTTACCCCAAATAAATAACCTTTACAAAAGCCAACAGATTTTTCTTTTTTTTTTTTTAAGATTTATTTACTTGATCCATTTTAAACCCCCCCTTCCCCATTTGCTGTTTTGTGTCCATTTGCTGGGCAATTCTCTGTGTCTGTTTTATCTCTTCTCATCCTCCTCCTCCAGTCTTCAATCCTGGAGACCTCCGATGTAGGAGAGAGGTGTTCTGCCATCTGCGCCACCTCGGCTCCTGGTTTTCGGAGATTTCGGAGCATCTCGTCTTGTCTCTCTTCTTTTACGTCATCATCTTGCTGCATGGCTCCCGGGGCCTGGCGGCTCACTGGCACACAGAGCCTGGCAGCCCATGCGCCTTCTATATATATATTTTTATTTTACTGGGAGGTCCCGGGGATCAAACCCAGGTCCCTCCATATGGTAGACGGACGCCCAACCATTTGAGCCACATCCGCCCCCCAGATTTTTCATACTTTGCATCAGCACCCCTTTGGCAGACTTAATACCATCTCTAATGGTTTTGATGAATTCAATATATTTTTTCTGTGTGTGTGTATGTATGTGTAGGTATGTGTGCAAGTATGCATATATATTGATTTATTGTATGGCATTGAGATGATTTAACAAATATGTTTTTTGTGCTTTGCCCATATCATTAGAAACTCTAAATATTTTTAATGCTTTGAATGCCTTCATAATTTCTGGAATATGAATGAACACTAATTTTTTTAATCATTCCCTGTTATGGCACACTTTCATTATTTGCTGTTTTTTAAAATGTTTATGGAAATTTTATGTCTATGTATTTGAAATTAAATTAAGTCTTTGACTTCCCACCATACTCAATGGCTAGAACTTCTAGGATAGTGTTAAATAAAAATGATGATACTGGCTGTCCACGATTTGTTCCTGATTTTAAAGGAAATAACTCTAGTGTTTGTTAAAAATGATGACAGCTGCTGATTTGAGTTAAAATCATAATAAGTAAGTCCTTTGAGTTCTAGTGTTTAAACATCAACAATGGGGAATTGATATAACCAAATGTCTTTTGGTGCTATTGAAATAAAGGTTTGTACCATTTTGGCCTATAGATGTGATATATTATATTAATAGATTTCCTAATAGAGTCCTTCTTGAGAATTATGACTATATTTTGGGGTATCATTCTTTTAATGAGTTGTCAAATTGTACATTGTTCTTTAGAACCAACTAGTGTGGTAGGGTTAGAGATAAACTGTTAGCATCATGCTAGTATATAAATAGAGCTGCTGAAATTGGAGAGGAGATCCTGCTTGTATCTATTTTTCATTCCCTTTTTTTTTCTTTTTCTTTACCTCTTATCCCAACTGTAATAGGTGTTTTCTGTTTGTAAATTCAGAGTATTTTTCTTAACCTCTCCCAAAGCACACATCCCACTCTTTATTCTATTAAAAGCTATTTGTATATTTGTCTTCTTTGTATGAGAAGCCAGTGTCTTAAATCTGAGTTTGCCATCCCTCCACCTCAGCCACCAGGGTTTGTCCCACTGGCCTCTCCTGCAGAATTAGCACTGGTCCCAACAAAGCACTACACAGTGGCAGATGGTGGAAATGCACTTACATGAGTTTTCTTGTCAACAGCCTTAGATCTCCAAACCAGCTCTGCAGGAAACTGAGGAGGAGAGCAGGGAAGTAAGATTGCTTCCAAAATTATGTGGATGCTGTGGTAGCAGTATGGGTGTGGAAGACATCAGTCAGCTTCTAAGCGCTCAGGAACAGACACAGGCAGGGACTAGAGCAAAGCACTGGAAACCAGCCCTCAGGAATCAGCTTCAGGTGGCTGCTCCAGTCTGGCCCTGGTGGTAGATTATAGAGACCCAACTCATACAAGTACTTTCCTACCTCAACAACACTCTCTTAAAATTCAATAAATTCATTATATTCTAATAATTGTTTTAAAAATTATTTCAATACTCATTTTAAGGCATCACTTCAAAACAATGTCTTTCAATTGTCAGTTCTTTTACAAGGAAAGCCTTGCAAAATTAAGGACCCTGTAGTGGCTTCCCTGCTAGACTAGAAGCTGCCTAAGGATAGGGATTTGGTCTTAAGCAGAGTCTAACTCCTCCTGTGCTTTGCATTGTGTTAGGCATATGATTTGTACTTAATTAATGCTTCTGAAATTAATTAACTTGATCTTTTTTCTTGCAATGCAAGGTTATCAAATGGTGGTCTTCAAACTTCTTTAAAGCCCCAAAGCCACTTCACAGACTACGCAGCCCTTTTAACAAGTGGTTAGAGGTAGAATCACAGCCAAAAAATTAATGGAAATTAATGGAAGAGATGATGACTTCAGTAAAGGCGGAGCTTAAGTACACTGTTAGAGCCAGAATGTCATGAATGTCATGTTGCTACCAAGGGGGACACTTCAGGCAATGAGGCTTCCAATTCCCCGGTCAGCTTTCAGACCATCCTTCCAGGGAGGTAGTGCTTAGGGGACTTTTGCTAACTTTGTGCCTCCATGCAGTAACTAGAGTTCCTTTGAAAGCAAAGTGAAATATTTGTTTCAATAATTTACTTTCTTCTTTTCCTTAGGGTATTAAATACTACATTATTTGAAAGTTGGCAGATCGTTGGACCTTTCCCTTCCTGGTGGGTTTTTAACCCACTGCTGTTTCTAATACTATGGTTGCATATCTACTGGTCTTACTTGGTCGTAAAAGTAGCTTACAGAGCTATTTCAAAAGGCAAGGTAAGATAAAATTCACCCTTTCCAATAGCTCCCCCCAAAATTTAGTTTTTTTGGTTCTTCGGAATCAACAAGAACACTATTTACTATCTCAGATTTCATCAAAACTGCTGTCATTTCTTCAAAATGTAATGTAACTTGCTAGAAACAGAAACCAATTTTTCATCCTCTTCTATTTAGCTCATTTTTGTCTTTCACATTGTTTTGCTGACAATGACTCTGAGGATCTGCATTTAAAATTTTAGATTTAATGGCAAGATATTATTTGTGTGTGCTTGCTCTTTTCCTCTTTCTGTCTCCCTTTCTGATTATACTTATACCGAACAGAAATTTAGTAACTTCTTGTCTTTTATGAGAAGGCTTGCATGATACAACATGCCCATTTAAATAAACCTTTCTCTCAAATTGAAGGATGAATCCATTCCTGAGGTTTCCAGTAAAAATTAGTTAAATCTGTTTGGTTGAAAATGGACTCATGGGGCAGATTTGACCAAACCTTCCTGAGCCTCAGGCCTTCTGTTGTAGAGCAGTGATATTTCCGGTTCGTTCTCTACAATATTTCCTTACTTTCGATGTCTGTTCTCTTCCTTCTGCTACCCTGGAAGTCTGGGAAGTGGAACCCTTTACATGTAAGTTCCTCACACCCCTCTCTGTCCCTGTCCTGGGTGCCTCTTAGCCCGTTGGAGGGACCCTCCAGTGCTTTTGTTTCAGGCATCTTTTTCTGTCTAGTTTGTTGGCACTGACTAGATGCTCTGAGATGTGGCTCCCACCAGCTGCAAGAGGTCCTAGGAACAGCTCCATTTGTGCTCTTTTGTGTGGCTTGCATATTGCTAAGTTTTGCATGATCCAACAGAGAAGAGGAGGAATTTCTTTGGTTGGTATTTCACATTTTGGCTGAGAGACCCACATAAACTAAAGTGAGGTCAGAGAAGCAGAACTAATTCGGAGAGAGAATTCACATGGCCAAGGTAAAGGCCTGAGCACCAGCAGTCTGCCTGACCTGCCTGGGGTCACAGGGCAGCACTTGTCCCCCTTGTGGTCATCAGAACTGGTCCCTTCCCCTGGGGGCATTGGGCATCTAGTCATGTTCCATGAAGCCAATTTTCAGCCTCAGCTCCCATAGAAATCCCATATAAATTGTTTTGATCAATTTATTGTTTAGAAGCTAAAGTATATTTTCTGTGACTTCTTAAAATTAATACCATTTCTATTTAAAAAATGTTCTTGTCTTCACTTGAATACAAATTAAGTCAACTTGTACAATACAGACAGTCTGATATCAAAAATGAATATGCAAGGACCCATGGATTAGATTACCTGTGTCCTTGTTGCATTGCTTTTTCCACCAGAAATATTGTCTTTTCTTCAGCTTATTCCTTCATCTCTACAAAGAAATGCTTATGAATTTCATTCCAGAGCTCAGGCTGCTGAATATGTTAACTACCATTGCTGTTCCCCCCAGGACAGTAATAATCTTCTTGGGTTATTTTGAGACATGATTAATTGTTCCTTTCTTTGAAGGTAACACAAATACAAATTTTCCCAAATGCAAGTTAAATAACCTTACTTAAGCATGCAAGTGAAAATTAATCACTCTCTGAAACTGGAGTGTTCTTTTCTATTAGCTTAATTTTTGACTAATGGACATCTAAACGTTGCAGAGCTTGATTATAATGCTGTCTTTGTGACCCATGTTTTTTGAGTTAAAGTATCCTCTGTCTAGTCATTTTGCTGTTCTGTAACTAATAAACTTCTTGGAGATAGTCCATTGGGATTGAGTCCCACCTCAAGAGGTACTGTAGTGAAGTCCATATGCTATGTATGGTTGGAATGCCACAGTCATTCTTAGCTGGCCCAACCCAGCTGAGAGAGAAGGCTTGTTCTCAA
This sequence comes from Cabassous unicinctus, assembly GCA_029593785.1. Classification (NCBI taxonomy): domain Eukaryota; kingdom Metazoa; phylum Chordata; class Mammalia; order Cingulata; family Chlamyphoridae; genus Cabassous; species Cabassous unicinctus. Next base: position 6,809 of record JAQZBX010075620.1, read on the forward strand.
GTTGGAGGGGGTGGATTCAAGATTTTCAAGTTGGGGGTGGTGGTAGCACAGAAAAAAATATGATGTGGAAAAGCCCCCAGGTAATTTGGAGACTTTGCTAACCTTCTCAACCTACCTGCCCTATGGAGAATCACAGGCACCTATGCTGGGAAGATTTCTGTGAAATCAAGCCCACAGGCCCCTATGACTACCACGTTTAGAACATAAGTAAATAGTGCTCAATTACTCAAAAGGTCCTAGGGCCATCTGGGTAAAAAAATGCTTACCATAATTTTGACTTATAGGGTAGGGGTTTCAAACTATTCTAATTTTTTTTTAGGAGTTACCAGGGATTGAATCCAGGTCCTCATACATGGGAAGCAGGTGCTCAACCACTGAGCTGCATCTGCTTCCCAGTGAGAGTTGGCTTTTTCATTTGTTTGTTTGTTTTGTTTTTAGGAGATACCAGAGATCGAACTGAGGACCTCGTACATGGGAAGCAGGTGCTCAACCTCTTGAGCTACATCTGCTCCCCAAATGATTCTAATTTTAAAAGCACTCCTGTAGGCCCTTAATTTCCCCCAAAATTACTTGCTAGACCATTAATTTTTTTTCATCCTTTATGATAATGTATAGATTTATATCCTGGTGCTTTATCTTGATGCCCTCATCACTTTAATGAGACTAAATGGAGAGTTGAAGATCCCTGGAATCATAGGAACCAATTCACGATGATTCAGGTCATGGGTTTTCCTCGGGAAGTATTTTAAGCTTGACCGCACCCAGCAGGTTCCCAAAATGCCTCCTGCATTAGTTGTGTGGTATATAAATTAAAATTTCTATTTAATTTTATCAGACAGAAAAGGAGAGCAAATTAAATCTTAGAACAATGCAATAAAATGCCAAATAGAAGTGCTTTTTTAAAATAATTTAAGCTAGTAAATCTCATCATCATGGTTAATTGAGAACTGTCTTTAAACAATTCTCAAAGAGAATATGATCATCAGAGATTTAATTGACCCATTTGTATCAAATACCTATTATGCCATTCCAGTAGTATAGGATGCCACTTTTCAGCTATGAGTGGGATTCATGGACTAGGACATTCTCGATATCAAAAGGTACCTTAAAAAGGTCAATAAGACCAGCGTTCTGTGATGCCTACATCACCCTACACTCCTTGATAGGTGACTTTGTCACCCAAATGATGTATGTCCAGTGAAAGGTAACTCATTCCTATGGCAATATTCTGAATCTCTTCTGCTTTTATTTAATATCTGGGTCTGTTTACCCTTCATGTACTACTGTATGTGCTTCTAAGAAAGCCATACCTTGATGGCTTGTTAGGAACTGGTTACACTCATCTCCTTTGTGTTCCGTAGGTATTGAAAGATGATCGAAGTGATGTTGAGTTTAGCTCAGATGAGGAGGACTCAGAACCTCCAGGGACGAACCCCGACACTGCAACAACCACCAACGGGACCAGTGGTACCAATGGGTACCTCCTAACTGGTCCTTGCATCATGGATGATTAATTACTCAAAACTCCAAATCCCAAACCAAGTGAACTGTTTGTTCCTGGAAGTATTTAATAAATTGCAAATGCAATTCCTTTCATAATCTCTCAGAACCAGAAATAAAAATTAGGATTATTAAAGCATTTTGACAGTGCACTGCCATATGTTGTGTCTTTGAATGAAGAACTACCACTTTCTGTATGTAAGCATGCTGTATGTAATTGACACGAGGGAACAGTATTTGCATTTGTACTGTTTTAGAATATTATTTATGTTTTGTATTTGTAAATCTGTGGACAAAAGAGAATTTCCTCACTCCTTTTATTCTCTGATTCATGACAGTGAGGGAGATGCTCCATCTGCTTCTACCCCTTTCTTTCTATTGCAGCCCAGTCTGCTATAAGCATCAGCTTAATTTGTCACTTAGAGCAAGCAAATCCCAGTGAAAGATGCCCATACAGCTCCAGATAGGTTTGCTTCCTTTGTGTTAACGTGCCCATTTTGAAATTGCCTATACACTCTCCATGACCATTCTCCCAGCATAAAGTTTAAACAGGATGAACTGGGTTTTTTAATTGTCATTCTCCATGGACAATTAGTTGGGATTAAAGAGGATGGTTTTTGGAGGACATTTTTAAGAACTGGTTTTGTATGAAGTTGCTTTGGAATAGACTTCATTTCTTGTGCACACAGCCAAGATTTCTTCAATGAATACAATAGCTACTTGGGGATTAAGTTCACCTTGTAGGTTACCGAGGTTTTTCATTCTCTGTGATGAGGACAGTACTCTGGCTCTAAAGAAAGACATTTGCTTAAGCCCATAGTTACATGAAGAATTCACTTTTAATATTAGGAATCTGTCCCCGTGAGCTAGGAGTAACTTAAAGAGAGCAACTGATTCCAACCTGGTTCTGCCATTAACCCTGTCATTACCAGTCTTCTGTCATGTCATGAATTTTATTTGGGAAAAGAAAAAGGAGACTTTTCAAGAGTTGGCAAAGATCACATCCGTTGCAAAGCACTTTACTGAAACCAGCTTTCAAGAAAAAGCCCTATCTAGTATTTGATCTCGATGTTTTTATTTTGCTGAGCAAAATAAAGCCAGTGGGAGAAAGAGTATTTCACCCTTTGTCTTTTCTCCTTAAATAAAACCCAGAAAGACTTTTCCTGTCACTAGAAACTGGGCAGCATCAAGCTCTGCCCTTTGGCTTGCTTCTTTGAAGATTTCCGTTTCCAAGAATATTTTTTCAAGCGGAGCTATATCCAGAAAAACAAAAATTCTATTGGACAATGGCAATATCAGCAATGAGAAAGATTACTGAAGAATAAGTTCCCATGAGTCTCCTACCTGGCAGTGTTGTTTTTGTATACATAAGAAAACCATATACATAAACCAAAGATTTTACTTCATTTTTTTCCACTTCCAGTAAAAGGAAATTTAAAAAGTATTAAAAATAATTTATAATTTAAACCACCATTTACACAGGCATCCAAAGCAAAATGCAGTAGTATAAATGTGTGAATCAGTGCTTTGTGAAGACAGCAGCAAAATCTAGAGAGTGCACACCTCCAATTTTGAAAAAAATAAAACTTTGTGCCTACAATTTACAACCTGTGATTTAACAATTAAAAAAGAATGCTCCTAAACAAAAACCTCTCACAATAAATATTGAATCTTTTCCCCCATCTATTTGCAAAATAGTTTATTTCTGGCATGGTCCATGTAATAATTTAAGAGAATTAGAACTATATCTGCTTGTTTATTGAGAGAACACTGAAACTAAATTCTGCTTGTAGCGTTTTATTTTTTTTATTTCACAATACAGAGATGTGTCTAGATGTGTCTAGGAGTGTAATCTGTGGATGGTTTGAATTTGTAATACCAATCATAAAACATCAGAAGTGCTTAATCTTCTGAATATCTGCTGTGATGCAAAGATACATAAAAAGCTATGTCTAGCATGTTATAGCTGAAAATGTTTGAGAAGATGAAAGTTTCTTTTCTTATCAACTAAAAGATGGAACGGAAGAATGGAGTCTACCTTGCTTTAATGCCTGTGGCAAGTCTTCAATAGGTTAAATGAACTAGAGAACCACACTGTGCTCAGATTTTGATCATGTGACACTCTTTAGCACAGAAGAATAATTTCAGGAAGATGAGCTCGTAAATTAAAAGTTGAGAAGAGTTGCATAAAATGAAGTAAATTGAGTCTGTCCTTTGCAAAGGCAAATCTAAGCAATGTTCTGCTTTGGTTTTCCCAGAAGTCACTTAAAGGAGGACTGGGAGGACCTAAAGTCTCTCTGACCAATGGCGTTTATTTAGCACATTCTCTATGTATCCACAGAAGCTATTCATTTTACATTTTAGAGCTAAGAGTTCTTTTAGGCCAATCAAAACGGAGTTCGTAGGCCTTTGGAGGAGAAGAATAATACATTCCTGTCTACTACTCTCAACTTCCCATGATGGCCAGATAAAACTGGGAGATAAAAATATGAGTTAATTTATCTTCCACCTGGGCCAGGCCATCGTTTTGAAGGCATATTTTGTAAATTCAACTGTGTAAATTAGTGTCAGTGTTGTTTCCTGTTAATTAACTTAGCCTGTGATGATATCCCTTCTTCATGGTCATTTTCAAGCCATGCCAGGGTACAAAGGGGTATGTAGGAAGAAGTCTAGAAAAAGAAATATTTTATTCTCCAATGTTCTAGCTTTTCTAGATATTTTATGGTGGGGGAGGGTAGAAAATTGTGTAGAATTTGGCCTTTGGTCAATAAATGATATAAAATGTGTGATCTAGGTATGTATTTGTATGGTTATCCAAAACATGATAAAGCCAAAATGTCACTGAGTCATCCATATCCATACATATTTTTTTCATCACAAAGAACCTTCCAGTTCTAGTTTCCTAGGCTGCCAAAATCCAGATACCAGGAAATAGGTCAGCTTTTAATAATGGGAATTTATTAACTTACAAGCTTACAGTTCTGAGACTGAGAAAAATGTCCAAATCAAGACAACATCAAACGATGCTTTCTTCCGGAAGACTGGCTGATGGTGATCCTGGACTCCTCTGTTACAAGGCATTTGGCAAGGCATTTGGCGGTATCTGCTGGTCTCTCCCTTCTCTTCTGGGTTTCATTGCTTCCAGCATCTTCTGTGACTTTCTCTCTCTTTGTCTGAATTTCATTCTCTTATAAAGGACTCAGTAAGAGGATTAAGATCCACCCTGGGCCATGCCTTAAATGAAGTAACCTCATCAAAAGGTCCAACTGACAATAGATTTACACCCACAGGAATGGATTAGTTTTAATAACATACTTTTCTGTGATACATACAGTTTCATTCCACCACACTTCCCATATTCTTTGTCAGTCTTATGTTCATGCTGCTGACACAGCAGAGCATGGAAGAATGCTTTCAGCTTCTTGGCCACAGAGCTAAATATGGCAGAGTCTAGGTCACAGAGGACCAAAGATCAACATATAATCCAAATACATTTCACATTTCCAAATTTAGTCATATGGATGTTAAGAGTAGGGGAACAACTGTCAATGTTTTGGATGATTAAAGTATACATTGTAAAAGTGCATCTGATTGCTGCTTCACCCCAGGATTTTACTAACATCCAGCTCCTCCTGGGCTGCTGAGATCCTCACATAATGAAACTGACACCTCACAAAGATAAAGCAGAAAAGGTACCTCTCCAAAGAAAGCAGGCAATTGGATGAGAGGAAAGAAGTGAGATGAGACGAGATCACCTCTAGCCAAAATGGCAGGTGAACTTCAAAATGTCCAGTTCTGTTGCCAAACTTTCCATTCTGAGTATTTGATAAGAGTTTGAAATTGAGAAAACTGAAAGGATCTGAATCTTCTACTTTGTATATTTCAAGTGCATTATTTGGGCTGAAGTAGAAAACTAGATTTCTTTTCAGCTGAGCTGAGGCTTTGCAAAAGAGCTCTTCAGAGAGAACTTTATGGATTCCCATGATTGTCCCCAACCTGTTCATGATTTTGCCTTGAGAGTTATTTTTGCCCCTTTCTTGGAAATGTTAATGTCAAAGTTGTCTGAGTATTTGAGTATTTTTCTTAATTGGAAGTATAAAAAGTATATGGAATCATTCCAAAGGTATTAAAAGATCCTGTTTATCAATATGTATGATAATGTCATTGTGTCCAGAGAGGCTTCAAGAAATCCTTTGGAAATAAAAGATTAAATGTTTGCATTTCATGTGGGATTTGAAATCTTAAGATTTCTACTTAGCTCACTTTTTTTACTTTGTCTTTGGCTGATTCCTGCTTTGTAGATGAATAATAGTAGCCCTGAAATGTTTCTACACCCAAATAAGAGAAAATCAAACCAGATTGAAGTCAGCCTCATGGGAAAGTGATCACAAGGCACCTTCAGTTTCTAAGTAACTTGTATGGAAAGAGAACATGTAGTTCACTCTCAGGTTAATTTGCTTGCCATCTAGCATCAAGTCCATGGAAGGAATATCTCAATAATCATAAACAGTCCTTGCAATCCTGCAATATGCAATAAGATATAGTTTTAAATGAAGATGTTGCCTCCAGAGTCTGTTTAAGTTTCTCCTGGTAAAATGAAATTGTGCCATTCTCAAATTAACATCATGATTATCACTGGTTCACTGTGGCCCAGTTAGTCTTTCCCAGCTATTTCCAACTTGAGTTGCATCTGAAGCCTTTGGAAGGAAAACATCACCAAATGGCCACAGCTAAGACTCTACCAGGTCAAAGAAATAAAGTCCCTGCCTCTAGACAGTTTATATTGTCTCTACGAGACTAGGCAGGACGTGACAGCAGGGAATGCTACCCAACATCCCTGTATCTTCGTTCACTAGCATTACTTTCAACCTCCTGGTACTCCTGATAAAAGAAAACTAGGAAGTTGTCACTTTTCTGCTATCGATTTCCCAATAGCCTTTGATCTATTATGTACCCAAACTTCCTCCTCTGTCTGGTTCCATTTTCCTGAAAAAGTATTGTGGCCACGTGTGTGTGTTTCCAGTACAACACAGGTCCATGAAACTTTGGCTTTCTATTTTGGCATATGTCATGTGTCCTGGAAACCAGGGAACAAAAGCTGTCAGTCTGGTTTCTATGTTCAGTTGAAAGTTAGATTTTTATGAAGACTTTTTTCTTTTTCATCAGTAAATTTTTTGACTGTCCTTTTAACACTCCCCTTAAAAAACAGGGATTTTTGAATATTGGTCCAAAAAAATTGTTCTGTAATAAGAAGAGTTTTGTGGCAATTCTGGAACTTTAGCCTAGAGCTTTGTTAATTTAAACATGGTAAACACCCTCCAAGTGTGATTTCCAAAAGTTTCATAAATCCCCTAAGCTCATAATTTTCAATTATTTGACCACAAGATCATTTATCTCCACAGCCATTTGTGTCATGGAATGGGGTGTTGATTAGTTTTTGGATTTCATTTATTTTACTTGCAGTGAGAAATAGGATAGATGACAAAACCTTACTTGTTTCCTTAAGGCAATTCAGTGCTTGAGCATCTCTGTCAGAAATGGAATGATGTATTGTTAGCCAATTAGAATTATTTTATGTATTGCTGTGTTTTCTGACTTTTATATGAAAATACAATTACTCATTCTTGATCTCTGGAAACAATCATTATTATGAGGATCATTTTACTTTGGAAACACTTTCATAATAAAGATAAGTATTAAGAGTACTGTGTAAAAGGCCTTTTCTATAAGCACTAACCCAGCTTGTATTGGTAATATGTCAAGCCTTCCTGGAAAAGCTTTATTTCAGGCTCATATCTTCTTAGTAGTTTCTTTCAATTCTTCTCAAGTCCCAGCAATTGCTATGATCCCTGAGAAGGTTATGTTATATTATCTTGTGATATACTATAGTATCTCTTTGAAAATTAAGATATAAGAACTTTGAAGTTAAATTTTATTGTAGTACTTCATTCTGGAAAAAAATATGTATTTATAGAGATAGCAGTTCAAATATATCAGACAGTACTGATTTTCCCAAATTATAAAAGAGGCATTTAGAACAGACAGAAGCCAAAATGCAACACAAAATTGCCCCTCTGTGTGTATGGACTGGCTGGCGGCTCCTTCTCCGAGTCTGAGCACACTTAGGACATGGCTGGTAGGACATGTGCTACCAAGCAACTACTCTTCATCTGTTAGGAAGGAAGATGAGCATGAGAAAGCACTTCATCTCCAACAATTTCTTGTGTGGATTCCGGCTTCTCTCGCTGGTGCTTGGGGCA
>JAQZBX010075621.1:0-14565 GCA_029593785.1 Cabassous unicinctus
CTCATGGATCCTTTCTTCTGCCTCTTCAAATCTGCTCTTATATGCCTCCAATCTATTTTTTTTTTTATTTATTTTTTTTTAATTTATTAAAAAAAATTTTTTTTTACCTAATTTTGTACATTTAATAATTGAAAATATAAACAATTAAAAACTAAAAAGTAAGCACAGATGAATAAATTTATACATTTCTCAATTAAATGTACTGGATACATATAAAAATTTTTTTGAATCAAACAATATGTTACACAATATATTTGGTTCATAGTAACTCATTCATACAGTATTTGTCCTTTTGTGTCTGGCTTGCTTTGCTCAACATATTGTCCTCCAGGTTCATCCCTGTTTTCATATGCTTTACGACTTCGTTTCTTCTTACAGCTGCGTAATATTCCATCGTGTGAATAGACCACAGTTTGTTTATCCATTTGTCTGTTGATGGATACCTGGGTTGTTTCCAACTTTTGGCAATGGTAAATAATGTTGCTATGAACGTCGGTGTGCAGATGTCTGTTCGTGTCACTGCTCTCAATTCTTCTGGGTATATACCAAGTAGTGGTATTGCCGGGTCACGTGGCAAGTCTATATTCTACTTCTTTAGGAACTGCCAAACACTCCTCCACAGTGGCTGTACCATTCTGCATTCCCACCAACAGTGAAGAAGTGTTCCTATCTCTCCACATCCTCTCCAACACTTGTAGTTCTCGGTCTTTTTAATACTGGCCATTCTGATAGGTGTGAAATGATATCTCATTGTAGTTTTGATTTGCATTTCCCTAATCACGAGTGATGTTGAGCATTTCTTCATGTGCTTTTTTGCCATTTGTATTTCTTCTTGGAGAAATGTCTATTCAAGTCTTTTGCCCATTTTTTAATTGGGTTGTTTGTCTTTTTATTGTTGAGTTGTAACATCTCTTTATACATCCTGGATATTAAACCCTTATTGGATATGTGATTTCCAAATATTTTTTCCCATTGAGTTGGCTGCCTTTTCACTCTTCTGACAAAGTCCTGTGAGGTGCAAAAGTGTTTAATTTTGAGGAGGTCCCATTTATCTATTTTTTCTTTTGTTGCACATGCTTTGGGTATAAGGTCCAAGAAACCACCACCTACTACAAGGTCTTGAAGATGTTTCCCTATGTTTTCTTCTAGTAGTTTTATGGTCCTGGTTTTTATATTTAGATCTTTGACCCATTTTGAGTTGATTCTTGTATAGGGGGTGAGATAGGGGTCCTCTTTCATTCTTTTGGTTATAGATATCCAGTTCTCCTAACACCATTTGTTGAAGAGACTGTTTTTTCCCGTTAGCATGGACTTGGTAGGTTTGTCAAAAACCAGTTGACTGTATAGGTGAAGGTTTATTTCCAGGTTCTCAATTCTATTCCACTGATTGATGTGTCTGTCTTTATGCCAGTACCATGCTGTTTTGACCACTGTAGCTTTGTAATATGTTTCAAGGTCAGGCAGTGAAATTCCTCCCATGTCGCTCTTCTTTTTTAGGATGCTTTTGGCTATTTGGGTGCACTTACCCTTCCAGATGAATTTGGTAATTGCCTTCTCTAATTCTGTAAAGTAAGCTGCTGGAATATTGATTGGTATTGCATTGAATCTGTAAATCAGTTTGGGTAAGATTGACACCTTCACGATATTTATTCTTCCAAACCATGAACACGGAATGTCTTTCCATTTGTTTAGGTCTTTTAAAATTTCTTTTAGCATTGTTTTGTAGTTTTCTGCATATAGGTCCTGTACTTCTTTGGTTAAATTAACTCCTAGGTATTTGAGTCTTTTTGTTGCTATAGAAAATGGAATTTTCCCCCCGATTTCCTCCTCAGGTTTTTCAGTACTAGTGTACAAAAAAATTACTGATTTTTGCATGTTTATCTTGTATCCCGCCACTTTGCTGAACTCATTTATTAGCTCAAGTAGCTTTGTCGTGGATACTTCAGGATTTTCTAAGTATAGGATCATGTCATCCGCAAACAGTGAGAGTTTTACTTCCTCTTTTCCTATTTGGATGCCTTTAATTTGTTTTTCTTGTCTAATTGCCCTGGCTAGAACTAATAGTACAATGTTGAATAACAATGGTGACAGTGGGCATCCTTGTCTTGTTCCCGATCTTAGAGGGAAAGCTTTCAACTTTTCCCCATTGCGTATGATGTTGGCTATGGATTTTTCATATATGACTTTTATCATATTGAGGAATTTTCCTTCCTTTCCTAACTTTTGAAGTGTTTTTATCAAAAAAGGATGCTTGGTTTTGTCGAATGTATTTTCTGCATCGATTGAGATGATCATGTGTTTTTTTCCCTTCAATTTGTTAATGTGGTATATTACATTGATTTTCTTATGTTGAACCAGCCTTGCATACCAGGAATAAATCCCACTTGGTCGTGATGTATAAGTCTTTTGATATGCTGTTGGATTCGATTTGCAAGTATATTGTTGAGAATTTTTGCATCTGTGTTCATTAGAGAGATTGGTCTGTAATTTTCTTTTCTTGTAGAGTCTTTATCTGGCTTTGGTATGAGGATGATGTTGGCTTCATAAAATGTGTTGGGTAGTTTTCCCTCCTCTTCAATTTTTTGGAAGAGTTTAAACAGGATTGGTGTTAATTCTTTTTGAAATGTTTGGTAGAATTCACCTGTGAAGCCATCTGGTCCTGGACTTTTCTTTGCTGGGAGATTTTGATGATAGATTCAATCTCCTTAAATATGATTGGTTTGTTAAGTTCTTGTATTGTTGTAGCGTCAGTGTAGGTTGGTTGTGTGTTTCTAGAAAATTGTCCATTTCATCTAGGTTGCCTAGTTTGTTGGCATATAGTTTCTCATAATATCCTCTAATGATTCTTTTTATTTCTGTGGGGTCATTTGTAACTTCTTCCCTTTCATTTCTGATCGAATTTATTTGCATCTTTTCTCTTTTTTTCTTTGTTAGTCTGGCTAGGGTTTTCTCAATTTTATTGATCTTCTCAAAGAACCAGCTTTTGGTTTTGTTGATTTTTCTCTATTTTTCTGTTCTCATTTTCACTTATTTCTGCTCTAATCTTTATTATTTCTTTCCTTCTGCTTCCTTTGGAATTGGTTTGCTGTTCTTTTTCTACTTTCTCTACTTGTTCAGTTAAATCTTTGAGTTTAGCTCTTTCTTGTTTTTTAACATAGGCATTTAGGGGTATAACTTTCTCTTTCAAGACTGCCTTCTCTGTGTCCCATAAGTTTTGATACGTTGTGTTCTCATTTTCATTTGTCTCAATATGTTTACTGATTTCACTTGCAATTTCTTCTTATACCTACCAATTATTTAGGAGTGTGTTGTTCAGTCTCCACACATTTGCGAATTTACTTTTTTCCTGTTTATTATTGATTTCTAGTTTCATTCTATTGTGATCTGAGAAGGTGCTTTGTATAATTTCAATCTTTTTATATTTATTGAGAGCTGCATTGTGATCTAACATGTGGTCTATCCTGGAGAAAGATCCATGGGCACTTGAGAAGAATGTATAACCCGCTGAGTTTGGATGCAGTGTTCTGTAGATGTCTGTTAGGTCTAACTTGTTTATCATATTGTTCAAGTTCTGTGTTTCCTTGTTGATCTTCTGTCTAGTTGTTCTATCTAATGATGTGAGTGGGGTGTTGAAGTCTTCAACAATTGTTGTAGAAATGTCTGTTTCTCCCTTCAGTTTTGCCAGAGTTTGTTTCATATGTTTTGGGGCACCCTGGTTAGGTGCGTAGATATTTATGACTGTTATATCTTCCTGGTGGATTGTCCCTTTTATCAATATATAATGCCCTTCTGTATCTCTTATAACTTTTTTGCATTTAAACTTTGTTTTGTCTGATACTAGTATAGCTACCCCTGCTCTTTTCTGGTTACTGTTCATGTGGAGTATCTATTTTCAACCTTTTGCTTTTAGCCAGTTTGTATCCTGGGTCTAAGGTGAGTTTCTTGTAAGCAGCATATGGATGGCTCATGATTTTTTATCCATTCTGTCAGCCTGTATCTTTTGATTGGGGAGTCTAATCCATTCACATTCAATGATATTACTGTAAATGCACTATTTACTCCCTCCATTTTATTCTTTGGTTTCATATGTCATCTTGTTTTTGTCTGTCTTTTTACTCTTTTGGTTATCCTTTCTGCTCTTCTTTCTTCTATACTCTCCTCCAAGCCTCTCTCTCCTGTCTTTTTCTTTCAGGTTCTAAGGCTTCCTTTAATATTTCCTGCAAAGGTGGATTCTTTTTTGCAAACTCTCTTAGTTTCTGTTTGTTTGTGACTATTTTATAATCACCTTCATATTTGAAGGACAGTTTTGCTGGATAAAGAATTTTCGGCTGGTAGTTTTTGCCTTTCATTTTCTTAATTGTGTCATACCACTGTCTTCTCGCCTCCATGGTTTCTGAAGAGAAATTTGCGTTCTTACTGGACGTCCCTTGTATGTGATTGTTTGCTGCTCTGAGAATTTTCTTGCTGCTCTGAGAATTTTCTCTTTATCTTTGACATTCTGAGTAGTATGTGCCTTGGCGTAGGTCTGTTTGGATTTATTCTGATTGGGGTACGGTGTGCTTCTTGGACATGTAAGTTACTCTCTTTTGTGAGAGTTGGGAAATTTTCAGCTATTTTCCTCAAATACTCTTTCTGCCCCTTTTCCCTTCTCTTCTCCTTCTGGAACTCCCATGACACGTATGTTGTTGCATTTTGTGTTGTCATTCCACTCTCTGAGCCCCTGCTCAATTTTTTCCATTTTTTTCTCTTTTCTTTTCTCTCTTCAATTTTAGCTGTTCTGTCTTCGGTATCACTTATTCTTCCTTCTGTCATTTCGAGTCTGATGTTGTATGCCTCAAATGTGTTTTTGATCTCATCTATTGTGTCTTCCTTTCCCGTGAGCTCTGTTACTTTTCTATTCAGGATTTCAAATTCTTCTTTGCGTTCTCTAAATGTCTTCTTGATGTCATTTATCCCTTTAACTATATTGTCTTTCAAGTCTTTAATTTGATTTTGGAAACTTGTGTGCCTCTCGCTGATTAGTTCTCTCAAATTCTGCATCTCTTCTCCGACTTTGATGTATTCCTTTTCTTGGGCCATGTCTTTTTTTTAGTATGGCTCGTGATTTTTTGCTCGTGTTTAGGCATCTGGTTAGGATGTAGTTTACTCAGATGCTCAATCTCTTTCTCTTTTATAGGGATTTAGTGGCAGGAGGCTGTGAGTTACCACAGCTCTTTGGTTTTTGGCTCAACCTGGATTGTTAGAATTTTCCTCCTGGTTACTCAAAACTGAGCACTGGACCCAGTTATTGATTGTAGAGTTGCTTCCTAGGGCCTTGGGCAGGGAGGGTATAGAGGCCAGAAAAAGCCTCTCCTACTTATTTTTAATTTTCTTGTGTACTTCCTTGGTCTGCCAGAAGATGGCGCTCTTTGGCAGTGCTCAATTCAATGCCTGGTTGGAGTGTATTTGTTGCAACACAGACCAGATCAATGTGATAGAGCTTCCTGTCTGTAGGCTAGGAGCCTTGTAATTCAAACTTTCTCTGAGACAGTTCTCCACCCTTCTCTGGCAGCCCCCTCCATTTTCCTGGCTAGGAAATATTTCCACTTCCCTCTGAGTCCTCAACTATCAGTCCCTGTTAGTAGAGAAGGAGATTGGGAGGGTTGTGTATCTTTAACCCCTTGCAGTCTCCAAGGCAAACAGTGGCACAGCCCCACCTGGCCTGGACGGGCTCTTGGGACACAGCAGACCAAATTTGTGAGTCAAAAGCTGAGTCAGCCTTAGGCTGTGTCCCTCTCTCTCCCCTTTTCTGTGGAGTCCTCAACAATTAGTACAGGCTAGGAGAGAGGGAGATTGGGAGTGTCAGATTTCTCCAGTCCTTCCCTGGATACCAGGGCAAACCACTGTGTGGTCTCACCTGGCCTGGAAGGGCTCATGGGGCACAGCAGACCAAATCTGTGGGTCAGAAACTGTGTCAGTCCTAGGCTGTGTCCCTCTCTCTCCCCATTCCTGGGGTGGTAGATCCCTCAGCCTACTTTGTCTGTAGTCGCAGGCCCAGAGGCCTGAGAATTCTAAAGAGTCTTTAGTGTCGGGGAGGGTGCTGGTAGCAGCAGGTGCCGGCAGCAGCAGCCACTGCTGGTTCCAACTCACAGTTCTGTCGTCGTGATTTTCCTCTTTTGTCCTTCTCTCCTCTGAGTGGTGTGCTACAGTCTATTTTTAATTTCATTTATTATGCTTTTCATTCCCGTAAGATCTGCTATTTTTCTTTGTATGCTTCAAATTCTTTGTGCTCACCCAGTGTGTTCTTAATATCCTTAATCTCTTTAGCCATCTCATTGAATTTATAAGGAGATTTGTTTGAACATCTATGATTAGTTGTCTCAACTCCTTTATGTCATCTGGAGGCCTGGTTTGTTCCTTTTACTGGGCTATATCTTCCTGTTTCTTGGTATAGATTGTAATTTTTTGTTGGTGACTTGGCATCTGGATGAATTTATTCTGGGTACAGTTTCTTTCTTTGGTCTAGGCCTTTCCATTTGATTGGCTTTGTGCCATAGCTCCCCTTTGATATTTGGTTCAACTTAATTTGGAACTTTAGATTGGCTCTTGTTTACCCAGTAGGAATTTTTTCAGCTCTTTTTCATCTGTTTCTCACCCTTTCTCCCTTCCAGTTGCATAGTAGGAGCTGAGAAACCAATTGGTATCGTAAGCCATGGAGCCTGATGCTGCCTTTGTTGCCCCAGGAACCGATAAAGCTTCTCCCTCCTTTCTCCCCTGCCACGGGTAGGGATGGAGTCAAGTTTTTGTGCAGTAATCCAAGCCATGCAGGCTAAGACTGTCTATAGTTTCCCAGAGAGACTGATGAAGCTTAATTCCCCTTCCTCCCTTGCCTGCGGTGGGGATGGAGCTGCAGGTGTGGGTAGCAAATTAAGCCATCCAGGTGAAAAGTGACCACAGTTGACCAAGTAGACTGACGAAGCATCATTCCCTCCTCCCCTGCCAGGGGTGGGGATGGACCCTCATGAGTGTCCAACAATCTAGTCCATGTGGCAGAAAGTGCCTGCAGTTGTCTTGAGAGACTGAGGGAGTATTGTCCCTTCTTCCCTTTCAGGGGTGGGGATGGAACCTCAGGAGTACCCAGCAATCTAGTCTGTATGGGCCAAAAGTGCCTTTAGTTGCCCAGAGAGGTTGAAGAAACACTGCTTCTCCTCTTGTCATATTGGGAGGTTAGGATGGAGCCACAGGTGTCCAGTAATCCAGTCCGTGCGGGCTAAATGTGCCTGCAGTTGCCCAGAATGGCTTGGAAACACTGCCCCTCTCCTATTGTAATGTGGGACAGGGATGGAATCACAGGTGTCCAACAATCCAGTCTGTGCAGGTGAAAGCACCTACAGTTGCCCAGAGAGGCTGAGGAAACACCATCCCCCTCCTATTCCATTGGGGGGCGGGGATGGAGCCACAGATGTCCAACAATCTAGTATGTGCAGGCTGAAAGCCCCTGCAGTTGCCCAGAGAGCCTGGGGAAACACCATCTTCCTCCTATCCTATTGGGTGATGGGGATGGAACCACAGGTGTCCAACAATCCAGTCCCATGTGGGCCGAAAGTGCCTGAAGTTGCCCAGAAAGGCTGAGGGATGGAACCACAAGTGTTCAGCTATCCAGTCCTTTCTGGCTGAAAGCTACTACAATTGCTTGGAGAGGCTGGTGCAGGTCTCTCCAGCTTCCTCCCTTCCAGAGGTGGGGCTGGAGCCTAGACTATGGCTGCAATCTCACCTGTGTGGAAAGAAGCTAGTCCCTTCTGTCACTGTGATTTTCAGTCAGCCCTGCTTCCCCTCATGCCAGGGCATAGTTAAAATGGAGGGTACCAGTTTCTTTCTGACTGGGACAGTTTCAGACTTTAGCTGTTCTTATGATTAGCCAGCTGAACTTACCAATCAGTAGCTGATTTCAGTGCTCAACTGTCTCTTCCTCCCGTTTTTGGGAAATGGAGCTTCCACCATGAGCCAGAGAATAGCTCCCGAGGCAGCTTGTGCTGCCAGCTGTGGCCTCCGTGGCGTGGTGTGCTCTACTCATGAATCTTCACTGCAGATGAGCATTCTCCTTTCATTCTTCCAAGGATTTTGCAGGATGCTCTTTTTGTCTACTAGGCTCCCCAAACAGGTGCTTTAGGTAGCTCTGGCTGATTACTAATTGCACTGTAGGACGAGCTGTTTCTTGGAGCTCCTTACTCTGTTGCCATCTTGTCCCTTTTCCTTGGCTACTTATTTTTATTGTTGAACTCAAACCCATGTGGCCACCAAAAGTGATATCAGCTTTAAGATGCTCAGTGCTGGATGTCTGGCTGTACTATACCAGATGAAAATAACTTTGACAGTAATTGACTCACACCACTCATACCAAAGTCCAGTGTCCTTCCTGTGGGTGCTCTAACAATATGTTTGCCATTTGATGTAAAACAGCTATTTCCACATGCAGCCTCAATAGTCTATGCCTGGCTCTGCATCTAATTAGATATTCGATTATGAACAAAGTTACTTAACCAATCTGCTAGAGTCAGAATTGACTTTATTGAGGATCTCACAATTCAGCTCCTTCAATGTGCTAATGGGACTTCTCAATCCAAGAGAAGTTTAAGTGGTTTTGCAGAGGTTATACAGATTCTATTGACAAACTCTGATCTTGTTACTATATTAATACTGTCTTTCCTATGATAAATATCATGGTGAAGATCAAATGATATAAATGTCAACGTGACTTAATGTTTTAGTTTTCTTGGCTGCTCAAGCAAATATCAAGCACTGGGTAGACTTAAACAATGATAATTTAATGGCTTGTGATTTTGAAGCTAAGAGAAAGTCCAAATCAAGGCATAATCAAGGCAATGCTTTCTTCCCCCAAAATGGTGTTCTGGGGCATCTGCCTGTGATCCTTGGTCCTGGTCTGCTTTGTCACATGGAACATGGTAGCCTCTTTTGGCCTCTCTCTTGTCTTCCAGGTTCCCTTGATCTTCATCTTCTTGATTCCCCTGGCTTTCTCTCTCAGTTTCACTCTGCTTATAAAGGACTCCAGCAATAGGATTAAGACCCATCCTGGGCCACCCCTTAACTGAAGTAACCTCTTTAAAAGGTCCTACTTAAAATGGGTTCACTCCACGTGAATGGATTAAGTTTAAAAACATGTTTTTCTGGGGTACATATAGCTCCAAAATACCACACTTAATAAGCATAAACTGACATAAGGCAAATTATTTTCTTGCTTTCTATTGTCAGGAGGCATATATAATCCTTTTCATTGTCATTTCCTGATTCTAAGAATCTTGGAATCAGAGGTCATTTTTTATATCTTTTTGTTTCCCTGAGCTCAAGACCAAGCTGAGATGTGTAGATATCTGGGCACAATAATAAATTGACACCTTTTGAAATAGAAATTCTTCCTGTTATTTGTTTAATGTATGCATAGATACACTGATTGTCTAATAATAAAATTTATGTTTTTTGTTTAGACCAGAAATTTGTTACTTCCATTTATTACAGTTTTCTGACTAGTCTCTTGGGAGGCATATTTAGGTGATAAATATTTTAGATAAAGAAAGTACTCATTTATAGCTTTCACTGTTTTTTTTTAAAGATTTATCTATTTCTTCCCCCGTCGTCGTTTGCACTCACTGTCTGCTCTCTGTGTCTGTTCATTCTGTGCTCATCTTCCTTTTTTTTTTTTTTTTTTTTTTTTTTTTTTCTTTTAGGAGGTTCCGGGAACTGAACTTGGGACACCTCTTGTGTGGGAGGGAGGCCCCCAATCACTTTAGCCACCTCTGCTCTCTGCTTGTTGTGTCTCTCATTGTGTTTCCTCATTGTGTCTCTTCATGTGTCATCTTGTTGCATCAGCTTGCTGCACCGGCCTGTTGCATCAGCTCACTGTCTTGCTCATCTTTTTTTAGGAGGCACCAAGAACTGAACCTGGAACCTCCCATGTGATAGGCGGGCGCCCAACTGCTTGAGCCACATCTGCTTCCCATCATTTTTTTCTTACTCTGACTTTTTTCTTTTTTTTCTCTCTCTCATTTCTTTTCTTCTTCTTCTTTTTTTTTTACAGAAAGACTGAATTTCTGGAGGCAATGAATGAGGCATTAAATATTAGGCCAATACAAAAATGGTATTGAAATTTTAACAGTTAACATTTGTATTGTGCTTCACAGTTTACAAATGTTTTTCACATACCTTAAAATATTTATCTTAAAACAACTCTTTACTTTGATTAATCATTAAGTGCCTAACAGTCACTATTATTCATGAAATAGGCTCAAATTAAGTTCCACTGTTGCCTGTGGCTAAGTCTTGAACTACTGTTATGTTTTAATTTCTTTCTTGGGATGGAAGAATGGAAAGTAACCTGAAATGCCTCATCCATAAAATCTGATACCATGCTATGATCTGGAGAGTCATTGAAACAAATGATGTGCACAAGTTTCTTTCAACTGCAGAAAAACTAGTCCAAACTGAGTTCTACCAACATACTTCTAAGGGTACAGAGGCAAAGCCTGATCCAGGAAATAGAAAATATTACTAAGATCCATCTCTTGATGGATGGCCTTTGTTTTCAGGCTCTAAGAGATGGGTCCTAGCAGCTTCAAGCTCAGGTCATTGCAATACTTAGTCTGTCAGAAGATAGTCTGCTTCCTGGCTGATTTTAAACCAAAGTTTAGAATTGAATCTGATTCACCTGACTCGGGTTATTGTTCCTTTTAGAACCAATCACTGCAAGCAGGGGCATAGGACAAAATGCCCTGATTGTGTAGACTTTAAACCTAGGTCAAATGTTCTACCCCTGGAGGTTGAAAAGTCAGGATTACTGTGACTTTTTTGTTTTTCAATTTATTTTTATAAAGAATTTTCAGATTATAGCAAAGTTACATGAAAATATAGGGGATTCCCATGTACCCCACCCCTCCCCCTCTAACATTTGTCCCTGTTAATAACTCAAGGCAATTGTCAGCTGACAGATTTAAAGGTTAGGTAAGGAATCGGGATTTGTCCAGGGCCAAATCTCACACTTGTTCTTATTAGCAGTGTGATCTTGGCAATTTCATAAACCTCTCTGTGCCTTAGTTTCTTTATTGTTAATCTTGGTATAAGAATAGTGATTGAGCTAAAATTTTGACCACTGGACCATGGACTCATTTATATCACACAATGACCATATGACCTAGATGAAGAAATGAAGGCATGTAGTGATTAAAGAGCGAATAAATAGTAAAGGTGAGATTTGAATTCAGGTTATCTAACTCTGGAGTCCATACTTTTTGAGCACTATGCTATACTACCTTCTTGACTACTTCATAAATTGTTCTGAGGAGAAAATGAGACATGGTTTATAGAGTGCTTATATATTTAGAATATAGTACATCTTTTATTTTCAAAGCTTTTGGGATTTGGAATTGTGAATAAAGAATTATGGATCTAGAGATTAATTTAGGGAGAATTAATTTTATGCTATAAAATACTAAGTCTTACTATCCAAGCCCAAAATGCTCTTCTATTTACTGAAGTCATTTTTTATGTCCCTCAGTAGTGTTTTAAAAATGTCATAATTTGGTCTTATATGTTTCTGGTTAATTTATATTTTTAAATGTTTTTTTTTCTTTTGTTTTTCCTGCTTCTTGTTTGTACATAGGAAGACTTTATTTTTATTATCTCCTGTGATTTTAGGCTTTAGGATGTCCCTCCAAAACTATTAAATGATATTAAAAACAATAATGTTGAGAGGTGGCTTCCTTGCCCTAATTTTTATTTTAATCAGACTTTTTGAGTTTCGTGCTTTGATATTACTCTTGATTTTGGCTCATAATAGATGTAGATATTATATTTTATATAATGTTAGGGAAATATTAAGCTGTTCTTTTCATGCAAATCGTTCAGAGTACTCAGTTGTGATGTTTTTAAGTAATTATTTAAAGAGAAATAGTGAATTTGAAATTGTCCTTGGTTCTAAACAGTTCTGGCAGGTTGTTAGAAATGAAAGAATTACAGACTCCACACCAGACATACTGGATCAGAATCTTTTTTTAACAAGATCCTTAAAGTTTCAGAAGTACTGCACTAGATCATTTTGAAGGTTTCTTCAAATCCCTGGGTCAGTGATTCTTGGGCAGCCAGCATGGATATTTCAGCATTGATAATTGTATTTAGAAGAAAAAATTATAATATGTCAAGAATTATTTTAAGGTAAGTTACTGTAATGTAGATTTAGATTTAGTTCTGTATTTTGTCTTCCCCTGACTCTGCTCTTGAAGTAACACTTGTTTGAATTTATGGAAGTTGTTTTTTTTTTTTTGAAGTACAGGGATTGAACCAGGGACCTTGTATGTGGGAAGCTGGTGCTCAACCACTGAGCCACTTTGGCTCCCGGGTTGGTTTTTTCATTTGTTTGCTTGTTGTTTGTTTTTTTGTTTTTATGAGGCATCGGGAACCTAACCAAGAACCTCCCATGTAGGGAGCTCAATTGCTTGAGCCATATCCACTCTTCTATGAAAGGTTTTTGAAATGGTACATGATTATCCTAAATTTTACCGTTTTACATCATTTTTGGAAATAATTAGAACTCAAGAATCTTAAATGGTGTTAAATTTTAAAAAATTAATCTCATCAGATAAGATTATAATATTAATTATATATTTGGAAACCCTAAGAATAACAAAGTTATCTTTTAGACAATTCTCTCACTATTCTGATGGTTCAGTGGGCAGTTTAACATTTGTAGTTGATTATTGTAAGAGATTAACTGCAAAACAAATGAGCCCTTGACTTGCTTGATTGGAAATGTTTAATTAGTCTCTGTAATTAAAAATTTTCTCTCAAATGCAATTAAGGAAAGGGCCCTCTCTTGTAGATTAAAAAAAAAAAATCAGTGATGTCTGTTTTGTTTACTATTAAATTGCTAGCACCTGGCATACTGTAGTTATTCATAAATATTTTTTGCATGAATGAATATTTGTGTTTTGGTGATTTTGCTACTGTTTTCAAATGAGTAAGAGTAGGCCTATAAAGACCTGAAAACTTGAGTTTTTAGACAAATTGAGCCTCTCCCTATATAAACTGTGATTATTTTTAGAAAATTTCTTTGATTGTGAAAGGTAACATTCAAACAGAAGTGTATATTAAACATTTATACAGTTTAAATAGAACCCAACTAAGTATTTGAGAAATCCCTGAATGTTATCTTCCAATGGCATGCTCCTTCTTTATCCCCAGAGATAGCTACTTTCCTTGCTTTTATTTTTAAACATCTGAATATATCCTTAAACAATATATCCTTAAACAGTATAGCTTTTGAAAACTGGCTAGCAAGCATAAGTCTGTAAAGAAAGAGTATGTTTTTTTTTTTTTTAAGACTTATTTACTTGATCCATTTTAAACTCCCCCTTCCCCATTTGCTGTTTTGTGTCCATTCGCTGGGCAATTCTCTGTGTCCGTTTCATCTCTTCTCATCCTCCTCCTCCAGTCTTCACCAGGATTCGATCCTGAAGACCTCTGATGTAGGAGAGAGGTGTTCTAGCCATCAGTGCCACCTCGGCTCCTGGTTTTTGGAGTTTTTGGAGCATCTCGTCTTGTCTCTCTCCTTTTACGTCATCATCTTGCTGCATGGCTCCTGGGGCCTGGCAGCTCACCGGCACACAGAGCCTGGCAGCCCATGCGCCTTCTATATATATATTTTTATTTTACCAGGAGGTCCCGGGGATCGAACCCAGGTCCCTCCATATGGCAGACGGACGCCCAACCATTTGAGCCACATCCGCCCCCCAGAAAGAGTATGTTTTGATTGTTGCATCTTTACCCTATTGGTGAGGGCGCGAGTCATTTTCTAGGGTTCTGGGGAGGGCCGAATACATGACATCTGATACTGGACAAATGAAGTCTACAGCAGTTTATTAATGACATACTTTCAGCCAGGGGAGGTACCATGGTATTCCTCGTTTCTGTAGGAGAATGTGATTGGATTGTTTGAATAATCTCACAGGCTGGCAGGGAACTAGCCCCCTGTTCAGGGATAAGTAGGCCCTGTGCCTATTCACTGTGATAAGGAGGGTTATTTGGCTGAAAAACCCTTTCCACAGGAGCTCAATGGGGAGGGAATCCTGCAGTGAGGCCATTTGAAGCGCTCCCAGTTTTTCCCAGGTGTCAAGGATTTTAGGCCCTAAACCACAGGGTAATATTGCTAATCAGATCTCATCAGGGAAGCGGGTGTGGCTCAGTGGATAGAGCCCCCGTTTACCATATGGGAGGCCCGAGTTCGCGTCCTGAGGCCTCCTTGTGAGGGCACGCCGGCCTGAGCGGTGCGGTGGGCTGATGCAGCAACCTCACGGCAGGAAGCGAGTGTGGTGCAATGGATAGAGCACCCGTTTACCATATGAGAGGCCCCGGGTTTGCTTCCCGTGCCTCCTTGTGAGGGCAGGCCGGCTCACACGGCACCGTGGGCTGATGCGGCAAGACCTCACAGCAAGGGGGAGATAAGCAGACACAGAGAAGACACGCAGCGAATGGACACAGCAGCACAAGCAGCAAGGGGGGGGATAAATAAAAAAAAAAAAA